>JAJIBD010025135.1:0-35073 GCA_021461705.1 Cryptotis parvus
AAAATAAATAGTGACTAGAAATAGTTGTTCTTTACCAAATCTGCATCCTCCAGACCAGAAACAACCAAGTCCTAAGACAAGGATAATGAGCTCAAAAGAGGAGAGAGTGTCAGAAGTGATGTTTCAAATGAAAGCAAGACCTAGCCGGAAAAGTGACAGTCTGACAGAGATTAGAAGATGTTCTCTATTGAGAGATGTATGCAAAGGCATGAGCAAAACTCAGTAAGAATCAGGTATGTTTCTATTATACTTTATTAATCAGTATATGAAATATATCTAATTAAGATAGTACTGGGTTAATAGTTAGAAAATGTGATGGAGATGCTTTTGGCCTTAATCCAGAGACACAGACACATGGGGCAGAGCTGCTACTCGCTCTTCCAGAGCATGGCTGATCATGAGGTGACCAGGAGGGAGGGCAGATTCTAGTCCTGGCCCGCCACCAAAATAGAGCCTTGGAAGAAGCCAGAGGAGGAACCCTACTCACCATAATCACAGCCGTTTTCAACGTCCAGACTCCACAGTTAATCAGAGCTCCACCAAAGAGAGAAGCCAATTTCAAGCCCAGATATGTGGGTCTTTGTTGGAGGACATGTTTAGCTAATCTGGGAGTTTCGTTGTTTTGCTCACTCCCAGCTTAATCTTATTTAAGCCAATGTTCATTCTAATGAGATCTCTCTTCTATGTAAACACTTCTAGAGGGTGTGGCTGTTACAGAAGTCACCTTGATTGAATAACTTCTGACTTATACATCTACTAAGGCTTCTATGTTTTCTAGATTGGGCACAGCTCCTCTTTATACCCACTGCACCCAACGTGGGACAGTTAGAATTTACCAGGAGACTACCACCCTGGCTACGCTGAGACTAAAGGTAGACTATAGGAAGGATCATACTAGTTTGCTCTAAGCAGGCGAGTATGACCCTTTCAGTACATGAGAACAAGATACTCAGAATCACCCTGGTGCAGATAATAAGGACCTTGTGGGTACCATCTAGATTACATGAAGCTCATGAAGTTAAGATGTATTACTTTATATCAGCCCCCTCTCTCCAGTGTTTTACATAAGAGATAATCTCGGGATTAGTCCTTGGTGTAACCTTTGTTTATACCTGCAATAGGGTGTGGCACTACACTCTGTTTAGAGGTTCTTTGTTGGCATGACAACCTCCCGATTGGATTACTTTGGTGTATATAAGGGGCTGACTTGAGGCCCCTTCACCTTTTGCCTTTTGGTTCCTCAGCCTTCAGCTTTTGGCTCCTGTGGCTTTTGGCTTTTGGCTTTGGCCTTTTGCTCCTTCTGGGTAGGACTCACCTCGTGTGACATCCCCCTCTCTTTGGTGGGAGACTTAGGCTCTTTTGTATGGTCTAAGTTCAGACCAGAGCTAGAGTTTGTTCATTATATTGGATTGCTGTGGAAGAGCTTTTGTACAATTAAAAGCCATTTTTGGAACTGCACCGGATTCCTGAGTTTTCATCTTTCTCCTGGCGTCCTCGGAGGTAGAAGACAACCTCTGTCCTGACACTGTTGGGGACCCCGGCGACGTTCCCCGACATTTGGCGTCCCTGGGTGGGCACCACGAACATCGTCTGGTCTAATTATCATCGGACAGAGATCATCTGCCTCCGAACCGTGGAGTAAAATGATGGATATCTCATGGTATAGATACATTGTATCTTTTATTGGCTCAGAACCATACATAGCCCAGTCTATAAAGTTCCTTTCTGAGAACTACTCTATCTTTTCACAAATCATCTGGGTCCTTGCGATCTTTAAACTGTACCTTTTTGTAAGGACAATGTTTAATAGAGAGAGGGAAGAAAGTAATAAATTGAATGCAATCTTAAGGGACGAGGTTTACTCAGCGATTAAAGAAATAAGAGGATCATAAAACTACAGGTAAACTGGTCTTAAAGCTTGAGGACAGAATTATTAAACAGAGTTTAAAATTTGAAAAGAAATTAGAAGAACAGGAAAGTAAAATTATTAAACAGATTTTAAAATTCAAAGAAAAATTAGAAGAACAGGATTTAAAATTCAAAGAAAAATTAGAAGAACAGGATTTAAAATTCAAAGAAAAATTAGAAGAACAGGAAAGTAAAATTATTAAACAGGATTTAAAATTTGAAGTAAAGTTTGAAGAGCAGAAGAAAGATATCGATAAAATCAGCATTATCTTAGAGGAAGAAATTGACAAACAGAGATAGAATAGATGGACAGAAAGAGGAGGTTTGGAAGTTACACATAAGATTGAAAGAACAAAAGGAAGAAACATATAGGAAACTTGAAAACTTAAACCAAGAAATGGATGTGTTACGCAGGGAGATTTCTGATTTCATAACTTATCAATCAGGACCTAGCGCATACCCAATACTGAGGTGTGAACCAACTAAAGGCCGTTCACAAACACGCCCCAAAGCTGTAGACTTGAAAAAGGTGTATACATTCCCAGCAAAAAAAATCTAAAAAGGATTCTAATGTGGCTGATAACTTAGAGGAGGAACAGGAAAACCCAGAGGAGGCAAATTCCCAAGCTGAAAATCTCCCCAGAGTTAATACCCTCAATGGGGTAGATGCTCCTCTGCCAGATACTACAAGCTCTGATGAGGAAGAACGGGAGGAACAGATTAGCTCGAGTCAAAGAGCAAAGCGCAGCAATCTTTCTCATGACCAATCTAAAGATAAGGTAAAACCGATTCATGAAGACTTAAAAATTGAGGCAATAACCCCGTTTAGGAAGGCTTGTGACAGGTTTGGAATATCAAGTCCTTATACTTTAAAATATTTAGCTGATTGGAGCGAAAATGATCAGTGGGTATTGGGAGACTTTGAAATGGTAGCCCATACTTGTCTAAACAAATCACAGTACATGCAATGGCATATGTGGTATGCAGATGGGGTTAACCGGAATATTGACACTTTAAGAGAAAAGGAATCAGGCCATACTATAACTTTTGCCATGCTAAAAGGTGAAGGTGAATGGAAAAAAAAAGCAAAACAAGCGACATTACCTGAACCTATTTTAAAATTTGTTCGGGAGACAGCATTAAAAGCGTGGGAAAAAGTAGGTTCCGACCCAGAATTTCTAGGTAGCTATACGAAAATTTACCAGGGTCGTGATGAACCATACTTTGATTTTGTTGGGAGATTATGTGAAACAATCCAAAGACAGGTTCAAGACCCAACCACTCAAGAAATCCTAAAACGAAACTTAGCATATGAGAATGCTAATCAAAAATGTCGAGCAATACTATATAGTATTAAGGAAAAGGATGACCTCATGGGGTATCTAAAGGCCTGTAGAAATGTCGGTTTAACCTCCCATAGTACACAAGATGATATAGAGGCTTATCCCATACAGCAGGAGGATCAGGAGAGGGATGAAATGTCAAACAGCTTTAGGGGGAGAAACAATAAACCTCAAAGGATAAACAATAATCGGAGGAACTATTCTAATAATCGCAACTCCACCCCTCGGAGGGCCCCACCTGGACCATGCCCAAGGTGCAGAAAAGGAAAACATTGGGCCAGAGACTGTCGGTCTCGGAGACGAAGTCAGCCTCAGGCTTCATCTGGACAGATAACCTGCTTTAACTGTGGAGGGAAGGGGCACAACCGTAGAGATTGCCCATCTCCTAAAACTATCAATACAGGGCAACATCCTAATAATCCCTTTATGGGAAATATTACATGGACTCCCTCCCAGGTTCCACAAGTTCCACAGGCTCAAATGACACCTATGCCCTCCCTCGAATGCGGGAAACTGGGTGGGGGCCAGCCCCAGGCCCAGCTGAATCCAGGGCACCCTCATTGATCCCACCTGCCCAGTATCCTCCGAATCAGAACCCACAGAATTGCAATCAATAAATACTCTCCAGCCTACCACATCAGACAATGGCAGTCTTGACATTCTTTGCCCTAAGACTGTCACAATATACCCAAGTCAAGACCCCTACATGCTAAAAACAGGGATAAAAGGACCTGCTCCCCAGGTAGTATGGGTTTAATTCAGGGGAGCGATTGGCTGAAATTTAAGGGAATTAGGGTGCATTTCGGACTTCTGGATCCTGAATCTCATGGAGAGATAATACTGTCAATATCTGTGCCAACTAAATGCACTTTTAAAAAAGGGGAACCACTTGCTAAACTATTATTATTTTTTGAGGATCCGTGTAGTCAGTCAGAACACCCTACAGCTGGTGGCTTAAACAGTACCAACCATTCTGCCAACTTCATTGTTGGTTATGCAGCCACACAGAACCAAGCCCATCAGCCACCTGCTAACTATCTAGTTGGGTACACTACCAGAATTTCTCAGGCCAAGCGGCCGGTTATACCCATCCGAAATTTATAAAAGGAAATTCAAAGGCATGTTGGATACAGGGGCAGACATATCCATAATCTCCACCAAGTATTGGCCCTCTAACTGGGCCCTAAAGAAAGTGTCCCATAGCCTGAGCGGGGTAGGCAATATCTCCTCCTCTCTTCTCCGACAGAGTGCGAGGTGGCTGCCGTGTATTGGCCCTGAAGGGAATGTAGCCATGGTCCAGCCTTATATAGCCCCTATGCCTTTAACTTTATGGGGTCGAGACATGCTGGAGCAGTGGGGGGGCAGTAATCCACATACCTCGTCCAATTCCCCGTCGAGCACCAATTCCAGCTCTCCATAATAAGCCTAACACCGGGAGTAACCCTTTTTTAATTGGGGCCTCTGTGGTTAAGCGCCCACCACCTATCCGTATTCAGTGGAAGTCTGACAAACCTATATGGACACCACAGTGGCCCCTCAATACCAAAAAAATTAGAGGCGCTAACAAATCTAGTGGAAGAACAGCTGAAATTAGGACATATTGAGGAAACGTTTTCAGAATGGAATTCTCCTGTTTTTGTAATACAGAAAAAATTAGGCAAATGGCGTTTGCTGATTGACTTAAGGAATGTAAATTCTACTATGGTCCCCATGGGAGCCCTACAACCTGGGCTCCCCTCTCCAGCAGCTATTCCTAAGGATTGGCCGCTAATTATCATAGATTTAAAAGACTGCTTTTACAGCATACCTATCCACCCAGATGATCGGAAAAGGTTTGCATTTTCAGTCCCTTCCATTAATTATAAAGGTCCTTTATGTAGGTTTCAGTGGACAGTATTGCCCCAAGGGATGACTAATTCACCTACGATGTGTCAACACTTTGTTGATGAGGTTTTGCGACCCATTCGTGCTAAATTTCCTGGTGCATACATCATCCACTACATGGATGATATCCTGCTAGCTTGTGACAATTCCAGAGATCTCCAGAATTTATATTATGATGTAATGACAGTTTTACCAGAGGCTGGCTTACAAGTAGCTCCGGAAAAAATTCAGATGCAGCCTCCATATGAATATTTGGGCTATGCTCTTGACCGCACTACAGTGCGCCCTCAAAAAATTTCCATTAGTCAGAAAGGGCTCAAAACCTTGAATGATTTTCAAAAACTGCTGGGGGATATCAACTGGGTGCGCCCCTCCCTTGGTATTCCAAACTGTGAGCTCAGTAACCTGTTCCGCACCCTTGAAGGTGATCTGCTTTAAATAGCCCAAGGCAGCTAACTCCTAAAGCTCAGAAGGAATTAGATTTTTTCATGGATCGGCTTCCAAAAATCTTACCTCTCCAGATTTAATCCCGGAGAAAAGGTATGGTTCTTGGTCTTCAACACTCCCGAGTCTCCAACTGCTGCTATAGCCCAATTATCTGGACCATTAGAATGGGTTTACTTACATAACAAGCAGAATCGTACTGCTACACCTTACCTTGAGATGATAGCTAACCTCATAATTAAGGGAAGATCAAGAACCCAAGTATGACTTGGACATGATCCCCATGTAATTGTACTACCTGACCCTAAAAAAGAAATTGAAGCTGTTTTACCACTCAGTGAAATCCTTCAGAGAGCTTTAGCAGATTTTTTCAGGAGAAATATCTTATCATTACCCAGCTGGAAAAACCTGGGAATTTCTGAAAAGGACACCTTTTGTAATTTCATTTCCACCATTGTCCGCTCCTCTCCCATTCCTGATGCTCCAGTGTATTATATTGATGGATCCTCATCAGGAAGGGGTGGAATTACAGGTCCTTCGTTGACCACTACTGTACATACAAATTATAAATCTGCCCAACAAGTGGAACTCGCCACCCTGATACATTTACTATCCCATGTATCTGGCCCATGTAATGTGGTGAGTGATTCTGCATATGTAGTTGGTTTATTTCCTGGAATTGTCACTGCTTCTTTAAATGCCCATAATCCTATAATTCAGGAGCTACTCCATAAACTACAAGATCTCCTCCGAAATAGAACATTCCTTATATACATCTCCCACATCCGTTCTCACAGCCGACTCCCGGGCCAATGGTTCGAGGAAATGAAGCAGCAGATCTCTTGGCAGCACCAGTATTTAAATCAGCTGAGGAAGAGCACCAGACTCTACATACAAATGCCCGCCACCTTCATGTACACCATGGCATCCCATGGAGACAAGCTAGACAAATTGTCCGCAACTGTCCTGTCTGTGCTCCTGTACATTGTACATCTCATGTAGCGGGGAGCAAATCCTCGAGGTTTACAGACAAACCAATTGTGGCAGATGGTTATAACTCATACTAACTTATTTCCCAACAAACCTTTCCTTCATGTGGTCATCGATACATATTCCCGGTTCATATGGGCTGTTCCTATGACGTCTGAAAGAGCTAAATCTGTTTGTTCATTTTTACTCCAGTGCTTCTCCGTCATGGGTATTCCCCATACCATAAAAACAGATAATGGTCCTGCTTACACCAGCAAAATCTTCAAATCCTTTTTGCGAGGAATGGCAGATCAAACATATTACAGGAATTCCATATAATCCACAAGGACAAGGAATTGTTGAACATGCCCACAGAACGCTTAAAACTCAGCTATTAAAGCAACGAAAAACAAATATGCCTCCAATGGATTCTTTATCTTTAACATTATTCACCTTAAACTTCTTAAATATACCTCAAGGAGATCCCTATACCGCGGCTGAACGTCACTTTCAAGAAGATATGCAAACTCAAAAAACAGTCAATTCACCTATCTGGGTGAAAATTGATGATAAATGGATTGCAGGTCACCTCCTCATTCGGGGAAGAGGCTATGCTTTCATTTCCACAGATGATAACCCTGCCAAGAAACTCTGGGTTCCTCTGCGACTTGTTAAGACTAGAATTCTCCAAGAATCAGAAAACAACTAATTCTTTCAATATAAAGTCTTAAATTTTAAATTGCAAGTTGCTGTTTAAACTTCCTGGATTGGTTCCTTTTTAATAATGATCTTGTTTTGCAGTCTGTGATCATGGTTCATGTCTAATATCTTGCCTTACAGCCTAAATATTTTCTTTCTTACAAAAAAAAGGGGTGGAAAAATGGGTGGACTCTGAGAACAGTGCTCATTACAAAAAATGTTTGCTAAATCAATGAAAAATTGTTTTTCTAATGATTCTGTTCACAGGATGAGATATTCGAATCCAGTAAACCTGAGCTACAGTGCTCAATACTCCGAGACTCCTAAAACAGTGCTCGCTAAAAATTTAATAATTTGCAAAACTAATTTTTCCCAATGCTCTATTCACAGGAAAAGTCACTTTCTCACCATCATTTGCCGGCTTTCTATTCATGAAGCGCTTGACTCGTTACCATTTATCACCCTAAATGGGTCACATATACAGCTGTAAGATATTGATCGATCAAATATATGTGTGCGTGTGTGTGCATGTGGTGGCCACCATTATGTTTGTGATTAATGTTGTGTCTATGTTATGTCTCAACTACTACCTTCTCAATTTCTGACCACTACAAACCTCTATTACATTCATCAGCTCCACTGCTGATCCAGTAGGTTTATCAATTTTAAAATCATCAATTCTCATACTTATTTCCCTGCTCCACCCATGTTGGAGCTTCTTTATGTTATTCTCTCCATCCCAGACTTGGATCCCAACAAAGCCTTAAAATCTCTACTTGTGATTAACCTCGAAAAGTGTTTTTTTGTCTCGCCTAAGCTACAGGTACAGTTACCGGTGCCAATGTTCCCTTGCTGAAGAAGCCCTGCAAGACGCCCACACCGATGTTCCAGACACCTGCTCCAGCGCTCAAGACTCCTGTTCCAGAGTTCAAGATATTCCACCGATGTTCCGGACACCTGTTCCAGCACTCAAGACTCCAGTTCCAGAATTCGAGATACTTGTTCCAGTGCTCCTGAAACCTTATCCAGTGTTCCTGATAATACATCCAGTCCCTGATGATTGCTCTCCCGAGACTCATTCCTGTCTTCACCAATGCTGCTGTTCCAGAATCAGTTCTTCAGTTCTTCAGACCTTGTTCCAGAGATGTGACTTCATAGGAAATTGACTCTCACTAATTTAGGACAATACAGGCTGTAGTCTGTTATGACCAAACAGCCAAAGAAATTTTACTATGAACTGTACTCGGTTCAAAATTAATTCGGACATTGGGACAACATATGATATTACCTTGTAATTGGAATTGTTCCTTTTTCTGTATCACTCCTCTGTATGCATTATTTAGAATACTTGTATTTTTATATTTTTGTAAACAAAAAAGGAGAGTTGTTGGAGGACATGTTTAGCTAATCTGGGAGTTTTGTTGTTTTGCTCACTCCCAGCTTAATCTTATTTAAGCCAATGTTCATTCTAATGAGATCTCTCTTCTATGTAAACACTTCTAGAGGGTGTGGCAGTTACAGAAGTCTCCTTGATTGAATAACTTCTGACTTATACATCTACTAAGGCTTCTATGTTTTCTAGATTGGGCACAGCTCCTCTTTATACCCACTGCACCCAACGTGGGACAGTTAGAATTTACCAGGAGACTACCACCCTGGCTACGCTGAGACTAAAGGTAGACTATAGGAAGGATCATACTAGTTTGCTCTAAGCAGGCGAGTATGACCCTTTCAGTACATGAGAACAAGATACTCAGAATCACCCTGGTGCAGATAATAAGGACCTTGTGGGTACCATCTAGATTACATGAAGCTCATGAAGTTAAGATGTATTACTTTATATCAGCCCCCCCTCTCTCCAGTGTTTTACATAAGAGATAATCTCGGGATTAGTCCTTGGTGTAACCTTTGTTTATACCTGCAATAGGGTGTGGCACTACACTCTGTTTAGGGTTCTTTGTTGGCATGACAACCTCCCGATTGGATTACTTTGGTGTATATAAGGGGGCTGACTTGAGGCCCCTTCACCTTTTGCCTTTTGGTTCCTCAGCCTTCAGCTTTTGGCTCCTGTGGCTTTTGGCTTTTGGCTTTGGCCTTTTTGCTCCTTCTGAGTAGGACTCAGCTCGGGTGACATCCTCTCTCTTTGGTGGGAGACTTAGGCTCTTTTGTATGGTCTAAGTTCAGACCAGAGCTAGAGTTTGTTCATTTTATTGGATTGCTGTGGAAGAGCTTTTGTACTCTTAAAAGCCATTTTTGGAACTGCACCGGACTCGTGAGTTTTCATCTTTCTCCGGCGTCCTCGGAGGTAGAAGACAACCTCTGTCCTGACACTGTTGGGGACCCCGGCGACGTTCCCCGACAGGTCTTGGCAGCTAAAGTCACTGAACTTTCCTGGAAATGTAGCTGGGGTCCCTTTCCTTTACTTCTCTCCCATCTGGGCTGTTGGCCTTGATATAGAGACACAGACACATGGGGCAGAGCTGCTATTGACTCTTTACATGGCACACAGCAACTTCAAACTAGTAGAAACCAACCACATTCGAGAAACTCAGAAAGTCAGTGCAAAAACAGAAATTCACCGGAATAGCCATAACAAACCAGGAAAACGAAAGTCATGAATTAAAAAATTCCTAATTGTATATGGGCTATAATGGTCAATATAATTAGTGCTGGCTGAGGGAGCAGGCATGAAGATGGGGGGTGGGGTGGGAATTGAGGGTCTTTAGTTTTGGGAACACCAGTAGTGGGAGAGGTGTTGGATGATGAGTGTTTCTAACTACTGCATTATGAAAATCTCTGTAGATTGAAAATCAGTGTTTTAATAAAAAATTTAAAAAGAAAGAAAATATGACAGATGCCCAGGAGCCATTGATTTGGAGTCAACTGATTCAACTGTACCAGGCACACACTCTTTTAGTATTTACATAAGTAAAAGATCTCTTTGCAATAAAGCTCTGGCCTGAAGATATGTATATAGGAGGAGATGAGAGTGTGCTAGAGTTGATGAACTGAAGAGGGCAGTTACAAAGGATATACTTAACATTGGAAGTAGCAGGTACTTAGGTGTTGAAAAACAATTGGATCAAGGCCCCAGGTTGCAGAAAGGGGGGAAAAGTGTGGGGAGGACAGAAGCTCAAATAGCCATATGTCAACCCTGAGCCATGGGTTCTGTTTGTTCTTTGGAGAGGGATCTTACAGTTGATCAAGGGCCACAAATGGTAAAAAATTGCATGGCTGGGCCCTTCTTTTTTGGGTGACTTGTTGGAGGACATGTTTAGCTAATCTGGGAGTTTTGTTGTTTTGCTCACTCCCAGCTTAATCTTATTTAAGCCAAGGTTCATTCTAATGAGATCTCTCTTCTATGTAAACACTTCTAGAGGGTGTGGCAGTTACAGAAGTCACCTTGATTGAATAACTTCTGACTTATACATCTACTAAGACTTCTATGTTTTTTTAGATTGGGCACAGCTCCTCTTTATACCCACTGCACCCAACGTGGGACAGTTAGAATTTACCAGGAGACTACCACCCTGGCTACGCTGAGACTAAAGGAAGACTATAGGAAGGATCATACTAGTTTGCTCTAAGCAGGCGAGTATGACCCTTTCAGTACACGAGAACAAGATACTCAGAATCACCCTGGTGCAGATAATAAGGACCTTGTGGGTACCATCTAGATTACATGAAGCTCATGAAGTTAAGATGTATTACTTTATATCAGCCCCCTCTCTCCCAGTGTTTTACATAAGAGATAATCTCGGGATTAGTCCTTGGTGTAACCTTTGTTAATACCTACAATAGGGTGTGGCACTACACTCTGTTTAGGGTTCTTTGTTGGCATGACAACCTCCCGATTGGATTACTTTGGTGTATATAAGGGGGCTGATTTGAGGCCCCTTCACCTTTTGCCTTTTTTGGTTCCTCAGCCTTCAGCTTTTGGCTTTTGGCTTTTGGCTTTGGCCTTTTGCTCCTTCTGGGTAGGACTCAGCCTCGGGTGACATCCTCTTTCTTTGGTGGGAGACTTAGGCTCTTGTATGGTCTAAGTTCGGACCAGAGCTAGAGTTTGTTCATTATATTGGATTGCTGTGCAAGAGCTTTTGTACTCTTAAAAGCCATTTTTTGGAACTGCACCGGACTCGTGAGTTTTCATCTTTCTCCCGGCGTCCTCGGAGGTAGAAGACAACATCTGTCCTGACACTGTCGGGTACCCCGGTGACGTTCCCCGACAGTGACTGACATGTTTTTCAGGGCTTTGCTCAAGAGAACTTGAAGCATCTTATTCATGGTTTCTACATCTCTGATGCCCATGACCAGAGAGAGGCGACCTACACTACCGATCAAGTTCATGGCCAACCTGAGGTAAGTAAGGTAGAACATGGTCTCCGCAGCCTGGAACGGGCAATGGTGAGTGGGGCTCAATACACAGACCCACACCCACAGTCAATCGGGGTGATTGGGGCCCAATAGGGGCGATCCCACAGGAGTGTCTGATCCACACAACCAAGCAACCATATTCCCGACCTGCATCACCACTGTATAGGAGAAATGTTCACATGGTCATGGGATGGAAGCAGAATCTCGGTTACTCTTTTCTCTTTACACTTTTATCAACCTATTGTGTTCTGCTACTGTTATTGTTTCAGCCTTTAATCCCTAGAGAGTCATCAGCTCCAGGGTCATTGAATATTTCTTGAATACTTAGAACTTATCACAGTAAATCTTTTGGTTTATAAAGTGAATGGATGAAATTAAGCTACTCTATGAACTTACTCACAATTAATGATTATGTGGAACACGGCAGTCCAGGTAATGTATCTCAGCAGCACAGAGATGTGGCTTTACTCATATTAATGATTTCCATGTAGTTGGCGTTTGGTTCCACTGAACTTCCAGAGAAGCTACAACTATGTTGTTTATACAGGGAACATCCTGTGCCCACAGAGTCTATTTGTTGGTCAACAAACCTGGAAAAACAGGCTGGTTGCTAGGAGACTGTTGTCTCCTGGTCAGCTACTATAGCTTTGGTACATTACAGCCTTGGTAATTTCTGACAGGAAACCACTAACAGTTAGAGTTGAATCTCCTAGTAAAAGCTAATTGACCATAGCCAAAATTCTTGTCACACACTGGTTTAGGGCATTTGAAGACAGGGTAAGACCTTCACAGCCAGGATGGCCAGACTCCCAGAATGAGACACAAGGACCATGGGAAACTGGTGAGATTCCCACTCTCTCCTTCAAATCAGGAGCATTGCAGAACTGAGTCCTATGGGAGAGAATGTTAGATCTAGTGATTAGGGCAGTCTTCAATGATTAATTGTGTGGGAGTGGGGGAGTCACCAAAATCCAGAACCCTCTGTGTTTTGTTAGCTAAGTCTGTGTGACTCCAATGGTGCTAGGAAAACTGAGCAGCTACGTGTAATAAAATGAACATAGACCTCCTTCTAATGCCATGCATAAAAGTCAGATCAAAATGGATTAAAGATCTTAACATCAGACATGAATCCATAAGGTATATCAAAGAAAACATAGGAAAAACACTCTATGATATTGAAGCTAAAGGTATCTTCAAGACAAAAAACACTGACAAACCAAATGGAAGCAAAGATAAACAAATGACATTGTATAAAACATCAAAGCTTATGCACCTCCAAAAAATGGTGACCAAGATACTAAGACAGCACAGAGACTGGGAAAGAATATTAACCTAAAGCCCATCTGAGAAGGGGTTGATATCATGTTAAAGAATATTAACCCAAAGCCCATCTGAGAAGGGGATAATCATGTTAAAGAATATTAACCCAAAGCCCATCTGAGAAGGGGTTGATATCCCCTTCTCAGATGGGCTTTTGGTTAATATTCTTTAACCTGATATCCATGATATATCATTCACTGGTAGAACTTTACAAGAAGAAAAGGGTCAACCCCATCAAAAAATGGAGAGAAGAAATGAACACAAACTTCCAAAAAGAAGAAATTTGAATGTCCAAAAGGCTATGAAAAAGTACTGTTCATCATTAATTATCAGGGAGATGCAAATGAAACAACAATGAGGTATCATCTGAAACTACAGAGACTGACACAGGTGCAAAAGAGCAAGAACAACCTTTGCCAGTGTAGATGCAGGGAGAAAGGGACTCATCCACAGTTGGTGGAAGTGCCAGCTTGTCCAGCCCTTGGGAAAACAATATGGACATTCCTCAAAAAACTAGATATTGAACTCTCATTTGACCCAGCAATACCATTCCTGGGAATATATTGTGGATACCCAAAACAAACAACAGAGACACTTCTATATTCATCCCAGCTCTATTCATGATAGCCAGAGTCTGGAAAAAAACCTAAATGTCTGAGAACAGAAAACTGGCTAAACAAACTATGGTACATCTACACAATGGAATACTGTGAGCTGTCAGTAAAGATGAAGTCATGAAATTTTTACCTACAAATGGATGGATATGGAGATTATCATGCTCAGTGAAATTAGTCAGGACAGATATAGAATGACTGCATTTATTAATGGGATGTAAATATATACCAGTATTCTACTAATTGTGGGAAATGGTAATGCCAGACTAGAACTCATCATTGAATATGTACTAAGAGATTTACATGATAAATCCTAAATGTCTGTAGGGCAAACCACAATTTGTAACAGTACACAGAGAGAGGGAGAGAAGGAGAGAGAGGGAGGGATAGAGGTGGAGAGAGGGAGGAAAAAGAGAAGGAAGGAGAGAAAATGAGAGAGAGAGAGAGGGAGAGTGACAGGAGACAGAGAGAGGGAAAGGGAAGAAGAAGGAAAAGTGCCTGCTATAGGGGCAGGCTGGGGGGAAGTGGGAGGGAATGTGGGGACATGACGGTGGGAAGGGGCACTGGTGGAGGGATGGGTGCTGGAACACTGTGTGTCTGAGACCCAATTATGAGCATCTTTGTAATTGTACATCTCATGGTAGTATAATAAAAATAGTATCGGTGACTCATATTCTACTCCTCCACCCATATTCTACTCATTGAGATGGATATACAGAAATATATCTGAGTGTTAAATGAGCCCCAGCTAAAAGAAATTTGCTGGAAAGATTCTCTTTCAATGCTATGGGACTTCACTGTTCTTCCATCTGGAACATGTGTGAACTTGACAAGTTTCAGAACTATGGGAAATCTAGAACTCTAGCCAGAGCCTTATTGGCAGATTTCCGTGTCATTTCACACTAGCACCCTCTTTTCCACGCAGGTTGACAATGTGTCAAACCCACATGGATCTGAGGCCTGCACAGACCAAACCATCCAGACAGGAACTGCAGATATAGTAGCGTGTTTGTTGCAACCAGAATGTAGAAGGGAGATTCTCCTCACACCCACAGCTTGGTCTCACTCCTTCAGCTGATCTTCAACACCCACCCAGAGATTCTGTTCAGGATGTCTCAGAGGTGAGTGTTAAGTGTCAGAGAAGGCACACATGGGTACTGCCTGAGAGAAATCCTATCCTGGCTTCTGATACTGTTGCATGCATGCCTCCACCCAGCGATATCTTATCCCTTTTGGGTTCTTGGGTCTGCCAATACCTGCGAGACCATGACCAACAGCTGACTTCATGCAGGCTCCATGCTGCCAGAAACCAATGATCAAGTCAACCTGGGTGATGTCACTGGGTGTCTTTTCAGGTGCTGCAATCTTTTGGAACATGTGAAACCATGTGCAGAAGGTTAGGAGAACCACTGGGCAGTTTCAGGGGTGGGTTTTTGTGGGTCAAGGGCTCATTCCCATCTCTGCAGGGTCACCTGGGCATCTGTGTGAGTTCAGCTCTTGTTCCAGCAGGTGCTAACATGCCAAGACCAGTCCCAGACCTGGATAAATAGTTGGAGCCAGAGGACCTCTCAGTTCTGCCAGAGTATCCACATATACCTGTGCAAGTGGAGCCGATGTCCCTGCTGCCTCCATCTCCTGAGCTACAGCGCCCTCTGAGAGCTTGGGCTCCCATACCAGAGCCAGTGCCTGAGTTTGAGTCTGAGTCACCTGGAGCCACATCCCCTCTTGACAAATTGGCAGTTTCCCAACTAGAGCCCGTGCCAGCCTCAGGTGCAGAAACTTCCTGCTCATAGAGCACCGCTGTGCAGAACCGAACCATGCAGGAGATATGGGACATCCTGGCCTTCCCTCCCCACATGCTGGCCGAGCAGTTAACATGGATGGATGTGGTGAGAACAGGGCCTTAGTGGGGACCGCAGAGGAAGAACCTAGGTCTGGGGCTTGGCTTTCCTGTCTTTGGCTTCTTCCTCATGCCCTATACACATTCCTGCCACTCCTTCATCCACTGCACCTCCCAAAGGATTTCTGGTGCCATAGAGATGAACAGAGACATACATGTTCACACAGGCCTGCTGCAGAAGAGCAGCTACAGAGAAAGAGTGGGGAAACATGGTCCTGTGCCTCTCAAACAGGTGCCCAAAGCTAGGCAGTCACAGCACATACAAAGCCTTGATGTGGATGTCACTGAAAGGAAGATAGCAAAGAAGCCCAAGGTACCCGAAATCTCTCCTGAGAGAGGAGTTTACCACAGAGGATCAGAGTGGTAGAAGGTCATGAGGTAAATCCCAGTGAGTAACTGTACAGAAGATAAGAGTCTGAGAACTTAAAAACAGTGCAAGTGTGTCTTCCATAAGGATCAGGGTCTTAGGTGCTGCTGGCCACAACTGCAGGACACAAATTCAGACACCATTCCAAGTACTCACTCAAGGCCCAGACCCCCATTACTCCCACCTGCGACACTGTAGTGGGGTGTGGCCTTTCAAGGTGACACTCCCTGTCTCCATCAAGAGCTGTTCAAAAGATTTTTCTTCACCATTGTGTGGGAGTCTTATGGTCCCAGCAAAGAAAGAAGGAAGACAGCAGGTTTGTGGCCTGCACCATCCAGGCCACGGTCACATATTTCAACAATGTTGTCAGCTTTGTCATTAACTCGTGCCTGGGAGACCAATCTCTGACGGCCAGGGACAGAGCTCGGCATTTTGAGCACTGAATTAAGGTCGCAAAGGTAGAGCAAGCACCCAGGAGCCTGCCCCAGAGTATGGGCTCTGCCCCTTCTCCTTTGTTAGTCAGGATGGGAGACTGTGGGATCAGCTCTGCTTGGTGCATGGCCCTGCCTTCCAGGGCCACACTGCATTGAGCTGCTGTGTCTGTTGAATGCTCATTTCCTGCCCACTTTCTCCTGGGTAGAGCTGAAATCCTTCCCACAGTGTAGGCCAAGGACAACATCCCCAGGGCAGGGCATTCTGTCCTGCCTCAAGAGACTCTGTGACCTAGGCAAATGGAAGCTAGAACCAACTGGTCTCAGTCTCCAGCTGCCAGCTCCTCCTCTACCTTTCCCAGGAGTGCCATCATCTGTGCAGCTTCTCTGCTCTCCATGCCATCATCTGTGTGCTGCAGAGCACCGCCATGCAGAGACTGGACACAACATGGCAGAATGTCTCAAGGTAGGTAGGCCTCTCTCCTTAAGGAAACTGAAGTTTGCCAGAGATCAAGCCCATTGACCTTTAGCCAGCTGGGACCATTGAACTGGAGACCCTGAAGGCAGATGCTGGATTGGCAACAGTGTCTCAGATCCCTTCCTGAAGAGAGTGCCCTCTTGGTGCCCAGGGACAGCTCAACACTGAAGCCACTGAGCAAGCCCCTGTCTGACCAGATGGCTCTCTGGCTCTAGCTCACAAGCATCACATTGCTGCACCCCACCTGAATCTATACTTCCTCTATCCTGTCTCCTCTGCAGGAAAAAAGTTTGGAGATTTAGAGAACTCTGCAAAAACACTCAGAAACGAGCAGGATACTATTCCTCGAGGTACAAAAGAGGCTGAGACTTGGAAGGCTGGGCCCAGAGGGGAAGGGACATGGACTGCAATCAAGGAGGTTCTCCTGTGAGGGTCATTATATTATAATTGTCACTAAGAGGAGCACTGAAAAACTCTGGGATCTCAGAAGCGAAGTCATGCTATGCTTGTTCTGGGCGACCATAGGTCATGGGCCTGTGGCTCTTTGACAAGAGGTGTTGGGAGAGTTATGAGATTTTGCACGATTCTTTCCAGGTCCATGAGTAAGTCACGTACTGGAGGGACACATGGGGTGAGACAAGGTTGGACTCAAGGCTTTTCTCCCCTGGCAGGAGCCACACTTCAAAATTGTCTCGTGCTGAAGAAGCCGTTCAGATTACAGAATAAATTGAAGAAGGTGAGTGAACTTGTCTGGAAGGAGCCCAGGGTCAGCAGGCATCAGGGAGATTTCTGGTCGCTTCTGATCATGGGATGGTACACTATTTCCTGGACCTTCTGGCCTGTATCTCCCGTTGTGCCCAGTGTTATGTGAAACTCACAGGATGGGCCACAGGAGGGCTTTGGGGGAGGGGGAACAAACCCTCTCAGCAGTGACTGGGCTGAAGCAGAGTCTGTGCTGAGGAGCAGAATATGAAGTTCTGTAGGACATGGTGGGACAACAAAGAAGCCAAGACAGTTGCTGACGAGTTGAGTCTGCCCAGAGGCAGAAACATTCAGCCGCCCTGGAAAGAGCAGGACAAGCCAGATGAGGGCACATTTGTGGGGGAACATAAGCGTGAGTCTCATGCCAATAATGTTCCATTTTGCCAGGGTGTGATGCCCTTCCTGGGCAAGATCCTCATGGAACTACTAATGCTGCATGTAGCGATGGAGGATTATCTGGAGGTGAGAGGGCTGGGTTGGGAATCCAGTCTAGAGGTTTTGGGGGAACATAAATCCAGCCTAGAGGTTTTGGGGGGACAGAATCCCAGCTCTGATCCAAGCTCTCAGCGCGTCCTCTCAGAAGAGGCACTGCTGTCTGTGTGAGCTTGGTCTGTGTACATGAGGGAGGCTTGAGCAGAGGCCCAATGCCGAGTTGCTGACCTCAAGGCCTGTGGAGCTGCAGCCTGACCTACTGAAATGGAGTTTTTGTGGTGCTGACTCAGTATCTCCTCAGTACTGCCTAAGTGGGGAGTGGGAAGGCAAGAAAGCACATATGTGGGCAATGCTTCATATATGTTGAATTCTGTGTCTCCCAGTGACCCCAGATAGGAAGAGTTTGTGACGTCCCTGCTACATCCTCCAGGCCCCTTCTTGGGACTCTGTCAGTCCTGAGTGTTCTAAGCTGCTTTCAGTCAGCTGTGCCCCACCTGGCTTCTGGTGGTAGTGTTGCATTTTGGGGGCGGGCACAGAGGGCTGGTGGGCTCTGGGGCTCTTCTTCATGCTCTGTCTCTCCCTTCCAGGGGGGATAACACCAAGAAGCAGAGGAAAATGAAGGCGAGCAGTTGTATTTGCCCTGCAGGGTGGAAAGAGTGCTAGAATCAGAAAGAGGCCAGAGAAAGGCAATGGGAAAGGACTTACTTGGAATGTGGCTGAGAGTGTCTCAATCCCTGAGCACCACACATGATCCCTGAGCCCCATCAGGAGTCATCAGGAGCACAACCAGGTGTTAGAACCTCCTCTCCCCAAAATCAAGAAATAAACAAACAGGCACTGTTCTGGTAGGACCATGCTGTCTGCATCACCGGGCCTTGCGCTGACCTAGTCAGAGCTGAGAGACACATTCACATGGCAGTGGGCCAGATTAATGTGTTGGGGATGTGCTCCTGGACGGAGTCATTTTCCCATTCCCCAGATTCCATGGGAACAGCATCCCTGTACCAGAATCTGCTCCCTCCTCACCACTCAGAGGCCTTATAGCATGACACACGGGGCTCAGTCCATCTGTCCTTCCCTCTCATCCCAAGAAAACCATATTCTCAAGGAGATTGAGCTGCTCCAGGAAGACACAGCCAAGTATAACCTGGATCCCGAGGTGTCTTTCATCACTTTATTTCACACTGTGGAGTGTCTGGACATGCAAGAGAGGTGAGCAGAGGCCCCACTGGGTAAAGGCAAGTGTGGTTGCTTCTGGAAACCAGTCTAGGGCCATGGGTGTGGCTCCCAACCCTATGATCTTGTGGTGACAACTTAGAAAAATAGATTGTGGAAGTTGGGCAGACACTTGGGGTGTGTCTGGACACTGATTAACAGGGTTCTTTCTGTCCTGTAGCTATACGCTATTCTGTTGGCTGGAGCCCAGGGCCTAGTAAGATAGTGGAGCACTCTTGGACCTGAAGAACTGGCGACTTCTATCAAGTGAGAGTCTCCCACGGCTCTTCTGGGAGCCTCTTCCTGATCATCACCATTGGGACACCCTCTGGGCACATGCCACCTTCCCGTGTGCTGAGTTGAAGGAGAATATGGGAGTCTTGACTTAGCCCTTAAAAGTCAGGGGAGGGGTGACCCAAACTTTTTCTCTAAGATGCCCTCCAGTACCTGTTTCATATTAATCTAGAGAATAACGTTGCTCTATGTAGATATAAAGATTTAGATAGTTCTGTTTTAATCATATATTATTAAAGCCCGTTTCAATTTACAGCTTGAGTGTTTATTTATTTATTTATTTATTTATTTATTTAATTTTATTTTATTATTTTCCCCCCAAAATATTATTACACCATTTTAGGCATACAAATGAAAGATGCTCATGTAGAGTTTTGGTTCTACAGTGTTCCAACACCCATCCCTCCACCCAAACCCATCTCCCATCACCAATGTCCCAACCTCCCTCCCCCTCCCACACCTACACTACTTGGCGGGTTCTGTATGTCATTTCTCTCCTCTTTATCACTCCCTCCTGCCAAACTTTCCTGCTATTCATGGAATGCAGTACATTAAAAGACATTACTGTTTCCACTATTTTAATGGACCGCCGCGGCCGCTTGCAGCAGCGCGACCTGGGCTCGAACTGGTCTTGCTCTGTGAATCTGGTCTTGAGGCAGTTTCCCAGCATCCGGACAGCAAAAATGGTGACTAGTGTGATGGGCGAGTCCCATCCAGCTGCTTCTGGGATCCCCAGAGGTGATGGGCCCACTTCCAAAACCCATCTGCCCTCCTGGGGGCTCCATAGTCAGCTGGGCCCAGGGCGAGCCGGAGTTCCAGCCTCCCCAGCTGCTTGTGAGGCTCTTCATGCTATGGCTGGTGACCCCAGGGCAGCTCCTGGGCGGGGCCACCAGGCTCGACCAAATGGAGGGGTGAATGGCCGACCCCTGACTTCTTCTGACGAATTCCCAGTGATTCCCATTTCTGGGAGTCTCCTACCTGGGCTCGAACTGGTCTTGCTCTGTGAATCTGGTCGTGAGGCAGTTTCCCAGCATCCGGACAGCGAAAATCGTGGCTAGTGTGATGGGCAAGTCCCATCTGGCTGCTTCCAGGCCCCCAGAGGTGATGGGCCCACTCCCAAAACCCATCTGCCCTCCTGGGGCCCCATAGTCCAGCTGGGCCCAGGGCGAGTTGAGTGTCTATTTAGTTCCTCATTTTCCTTCTCATTTCCTTGCATACAATCTCTTCTTTCCTTTGAAATATGGAAGTTTTGTGGGACTGTGGAAGTTGCTCCAATGTAATTCAAAAAGTATATGTTTTTTAAATTTTTTAAAAATATTATACCACTGTTAGCTATACAATTACAAGATGTTCGTGTTTGAATTTTGATTCTACAGTGTTCGAACACCCATCCCTCCACCCCTGTTCATGTCCCATCACCAGTGTATTTCTGCCTCTGAAAGTCACCTACCTGGGCTTGAACTTGGCTGCTCTGAGCTTGTCTTGAGATCAGTGTCTCTCTTGTATGGGTTCTGATGAGCTGTGGTGTCTGAATCAGGATAACGGTGGTTATTATGGTGAGTGAGTCCCATCTAGCTGCTTCCAAGGCCCTACAGAGGTGATGGGCCCATTCCCAAACCCATCTTGCCTCATGGGAACCTCATGGTTAGCTGAGCTAGGGGGGAAAGCAGCATGGCAGATCTCCCCCCCATCTGTCTGAGTATCTCATCTTTCTCTCTATCTCTATTTCTGTCTCTGTATTTCTCCTACACCTTGTGACTTGCCTTATAGTTTATGATGAAATTATCTATAAGTATATTCGGTAGTGATTTATAATGTGACATTATAGTTCCTCATTCCCCATCAACCTCCCCAGTTTGTTACAACTACAATGATCATTATGTTGTACAGATGTGAATGAACCTGGGAAGGATCTGGACCTAGTCTACTTTGCCATCTTAGCCTCTTGTGCGGCTGCACATGTTCTTCCTATGTCAGGCAATCCACTATCCAGGGCCCATAGGGCAGAGCCCTGGAGGTACAGACAAGCCTATCTCCTGTTTTCCACCTGCCAACGCATCTGAGCACCACAGCCACACGGGCAACACCTCGAGGGGCAGGTGGCCCAAAAAGTATATATTTTTAATGAAGGATTCTAGCCCCATCACCTGATATCCTGAGCAGTGCCTGGACACAGAGTCAGGAATAACCTTAAGCAGTGTCATGTGTCCATAGATATTAAACAGTAAGAGCCACAAAAAGTATTCTCTTGCACACTGCATTTCTTTTTCTTCCTTCGTTCCTTCGTTCCTTCATTCCTTTGTTCCTTCGTTCCTTCGTTCCTTTGTTCCTTTGTTTGTTCCTTCGTTCCTTCGTTCGTTTGTTCCTTCCTTCCTTCCTTTCTTCCTTTCTTTCTTTCTTTCTTTCTTTCTTTTCTTTCTTTCTTTCTTTTTCTTTCTTTCTTTCTTTCTTTCTTTCTTTCTTTCTTTCTTTCTTTCTCTCTTTCTCTCTTTCTCTCTTTCTCTCTTTCTCTCTTTCTCTCTCTCTCTCTCTTTCTTTCTTTCTTTCTTTCTTTCTTTCTTTCTTTCTTTCTTTCTTTCTTTCTTTCTTTCTTTCTTTCTTTCTTTCTTTCTTTCTTTCTTTCTTTCTTTCTCTCTTTCTCTCTTTCTCTTTCTCTCTCTCTTTCTCTCTCTCTTTCTCTCTTTCTTTCTTTCTTTCTTTCTCTCTTTCTTTCTTTCTTTCTTTCTTTCTTTCTTTCTTTCTTTCTTTCTTTCTTTCTTTCTTTCTTTCTTTCTTTCTTTCTTTCTTTCTTTCTTTCTTTCTTTCTTTCTTTCTTTCTTTCTTTCTTTCTTTCTTTCTTTCTTTCTTTCTTTCTTTCTTTCTTTCTTTCTTTCTCTTCCTTCCTTCCTTCCTTCCTTCCTTCCTTCCTTCCTTCCTTCCTTCCTTCCTTCCTTCCTTCATTTTTCTTCCTTCCTTCCTTCCTTCCTTCCTTTCTTTTTCTTCCTTCCTTCCTTCCTTCCTTCCTTCCTTCCTTCCTTCCTTCCTTCCTTCCTTCCTTCCTTCCTTCCTTCCTTCCTTCCTTCCTTCCTTCCTTCCTTCCTTCCTTCCTTCCTTCCTTCCTTCCTTCCTTCCTTCCTTCCTTCCTTCCTTCCTTCCTTCCTTCCTTCCTTCCTTCCTTCCTTCCTTTTTCTCTCTTTCTTTCCTTTGTTAACTTGGGGGGTTCTTTTTGCCACATGTGTCTGGGCTAGGAATTCCTCCTGGTTTTACACTCAGAAATTGTCAAAGGACCATATGTAGTTCCTGGGATCAAACTCAAATATGTTGTGTGTAAGAGAAGAGTTTTATGGTGCACTATTTCTCTGTCCTTTTTTTGGTTTATATATGGGGCCATACTAAGCTATGCTCATGTTTCCTTCTAGTTCTGTTCTCAGTTGGGGATGGTGCTGGATGGTCTTGAGGGATCATGTGTGGTTCCAAGATCATACCAGGGCAGGATAATCATTGCACAGTGCTGTGGCACCAGCCCAACTGATGTTGGAGATTAGCATTGATAAGAAAATATAAGAAAACAATGTAATGAATTGATATTGGTGCTATGTGCTTTTACTACTGAACAAATAGTGAATTCTTTTTTTTAGATAATGTCTATTCACAATGATCTGTAAGAGGTAGCAAGTAGAGAACACTGAAAGTTCATCACTAACTCACTAAATATAACGTATCCACACACTTACAAACCTGGAGGTGCAAATTTTATGCTCGCGTGTCAAGGAGATACACAGTGATAAAATTGTTGCTGCCCAAAACTGACTCTGATTAAATCAGGGGTGCCATTTATGGGCTTCTGATGTGCCTTTTATGGACTCATTTGTGCCATTTGTGGCACAGCTGTGGAACAAAAAAAATCAATCACAATGAAAAGTTCACTTGAGTTATCATAATATATTTATTCCCCTTTGATTATAGCAGGATTACTCACAATTGTCATTCATAGAATCAAATTACTTGCCTACCAGTCAATGTGTGAAGAAGCAAGGTATTTATTCTCAATAGAACACTACCCTGTTAAAAACAGAAATCTGACACAAGATGGCAGATGAAACTTGAGAAAACAATGCAAAATGAGATAAGTGAGGAATTATCAGATGTTTTCACTCATACATATAAATTTCTGAAACAAATGAACTTATAATATCTCCTCAATCATGTTGAGTGAAATTAGACAGAAGGAAAAGGACAGATATAAAATGACTGCATTTACTTGCATGAGATTATATATATATATATATATGTTATATATATATATATATATATATATCACTTGATCACTTGAATCCTGTTATTCATTTGCTTGAGCGGGTGCCAGTAACATTTCCATGTAGCCCAATGGCTCTAGTCCAGCGGTTGTCTCCAAATCGCATTACATGTCCAACGCATCCGATTTTCGATGCCTCGGCAAATGAGACAGCATCCCTGATTCTGGAATAGTGACGGAGGTCAGAACTCCGGATTCCTTCTCTCACTTGAGTGAGGAGTGATATTCCAAGCATAGCTCTTTCGATTCCTCTCTGGGAGACCCGAATAGCATTCTCATTCTGCTTTTGTAGGGCCCAGGTCTCTGAGGCGTATGTTAATGCAGGGAGAACAGTGTAGTCGAAGAGATGTGCCCAGAGCCAGAGGTTCTTTGTCCTTTTAGCTATTTCTTCAATGCCTTTGAAGGCATTCCATGCCGCTCTCTAAATATATCATGTATATATATACATATACATGATATATATGTATATATTTATATATACATATATATATATCATGCAAGATATATATATATGTGTGTGTGTGTATGTATGTATCACTGTCTTCCCATTGTTCATCGGTTTACTCTAGTGGGCACCAGTAACATCTCCATACGTCCTGTCACAAGCAAGTGTAACCCAAGGGCATCTGCTTACTCCAGAGACAGGAAGAGCTTCAAACTATTATTCAGGTCATGGAATTGAGGTCCATAATTGTTACTAGTTTTTGGCTTAACAAATAAATAAAACACGGGTAGCTTGCCAGGCTCTGACATGTAGGTGGTATATTCTCAGTAGAAGGCTCTCATCTCAAGCATTTATTTGTTGGATGACAGATCTAGATAATCTGGGAGCTTTGTTGTTTTGCCCACTCACAGCTTAATCTATTTAAGCCAAGGTTCATTCTAATGAGACCTCTCTTCTATGTAAACACTGCTAGAGGGTGTGGCAGTTACAGAAGTCACCTTGACTGAATAACTTCTGACTTACACATCTACTAAGACTTCTATGTTTTCTACATTGGGCACAGCTCCTCTTTATACCCACTGCACCCAACATGGAACAGTTAGAATTTACCAGGAGACTACCACCCTGGCTACACTGAGACTATAAGAAGACTTTAGGAAGGATCATACTAGTTTGCTCTAAGCAGACGACTGTGACCCTTTCAGTACACGAGAACAAGATACTCAGAATCACCCTGGTGCAGATAATAATAAGAAGGACCTTGTGGGTACCATCTAGATTACATGAAGCTCATAAAATTAAGATGTATTACTTTATATCAGCCCTCTCTCTCTCTCACTCTCTCTCCAGTGTCTTACATAAGAGTTAAACTCAGGATAAGTCCTTGGTGTAATCTTTGTTTATACCTGCTATCGGGTATGGCACTACCCTTCTACATTTGTTTAGGGTTCTTTGTTGATACGACCTTCCCTGGATTACTTTGGTGTATATAAAGGGAACTGACTTGAGGCCCCTTTGGCCTTTTCGCTTTCAGCTTTTGGCTCCTCAGATTTCGGCTTTTTGCTCCTTGCTTTTGGCTTTTTGCTCTTTGGCCTTTTGCTCCTTCTGGGTAGGACTCATCTCGTGTGAGATCCTCTCTCTTTGGTGGGAGACATAGGCTCTTTTGTATGTATGATCTAAGTTCGGACCATAGCTAGAGTTTGTTCATTATATTGGAGTGCTGTGGAAGAGCTCTTGTACTATTAAAAGCCTTTTTTGGAACTGCACCAGACTCTTGAGTTTTCATCTGTTCCCCGGCGTCCTCTGAGGTAGAAGAGAACTCTGTCCTGACACTGTCAGGGACCCCAGCGGCATCCCCGACATTTACTGATGAAACTTAAAGGGAAAGTTGAGGTTTTCTCCTGGATGGAGCGCTGAGGAACTAGAGTCTGGATGTTGAGAATGACTGACTGCATGATGTGTGGGTTGCTATGGCTTCTTGCTAGGCTTACTGGTATCAGTTAGAACCTGTCTAGAACTGTATACAATGTATAAATGTGTGTTGGAGGACATGTTTAGCTAATCTGGGAGTTTTGTTGTTTTGCTCACTCCCAGCTTAATCTTATTTAAGCCAATGTTCATTCTAATGAGATCTCTCTTCTATGTAAACACTTCTAGAGGGTGTGGCAGTTACAGAAGTCACCTTGACTGAATAACTTCTGACTTATACATCTACTAAGACTTCTATGTTTTCTAGATTGGGCACAGCTCCTCTTTATACCCACTGCACCCAACGTGGGACAGTTAGAATTTACCAGGAGACTACCACCCTGGCTACGCTGAGACTAAAGGTAGACTATAGGAAGGATCATACTAGTTTGCTCTAAGCAGGCGAGTATGACCCTTTCAGTACATGAGAACAAGATACTCAGAATCACCCTGGTGCAGATAATAATAAGGACCTTGTGGGTACCATCTAGGTTACATGAAGCTCATGAAGTTAAGTTGTATTACTTTATATCAGTCCCCCTCTCTCTCCAGTGTTTTACATAAGAGATAATCTCGGGATTAGTCCTTGGTGTAACCTTTGTTTATACCTACAATAGGGTGTGGCACTACACTCTGTTTAGGGTTCTTTGTTGGCATGACAACCTCCCGATTGAGTTACTTTGGTGTATATAAGGGGCTGACTTGAGGCCCCTTCACCTTTCACCTTTTGCCTTCAGCTTTTGGCTCCTGCGGCTTTTGGCTTTTGGCTTTTGGCCTTCTTCTTTGTGGGATCTCTCCTTGTGTGTGCTCATTCCCCTTGGAAGCTTTTTCTCCTTTACACGTGGTGGTCGCCATCTTGGCCTACACGTGGCTGGGGTTCTAGCCTGGAATCCTAAGCACCGGGCTTTTCCCTTGTGCTGATTTGTATGCCTGAACCTGTGATAAGTAAAGCCTTTTAAAACTGCATCGGATTCCTGAGTTTTCATCCGTTCCTCGCCGGGTTCGGAGGTAGAAGGGAACTTCGCTTCCCGGCACTGTCGGGACCGGGCGGGCGCCCGACAAATGTGAAAGTTCCTTTGAGGACCTTATCCTAAAATCAGCATTATCTAAGAATAACACTTGGCCACTTTGTGGTCACATGCTAATGGAGCTGTGGGTCTGGATTGCGTGGGCCTCTCTTCGGGGGCAGCTGGCATGGAGCCGGAGGAAAAGGCAGGGCCCAAATCTCCACTCCGAGTCCGGCCAGCGTGGTCTCCCTCCTGCACATGTTAGCAAACCCTTGCAGCAATGTTGGACTCAGCCAGGGGCTGGCCGAGCCCTTACCTGGAGGTAAGCACTATGGGTTGCTTCCACGCAATATAATATATTATATAATATAATATATAATATATATTTTGTTCATGTTTCTTTTATAATATATTATATAAAATAAATCTTCTACTATTTTATTTCTTCTATTTTTGGTGTCTAGTTTTTTTATTTTTCTGTTTACAAGAGCATACATAAGCACTTTTAATTAAAAATAAGTAGAACATTAACCATATATACTCTGTAACATTTCATTTACTGGACAGCCATTGATCTATCTTGAAGTTGTTTCTCACCATTCACAGTTGAAACAATAATACATACTCACATAGGTGTGTCATTTTTTAAATTATTTTATTATACCACCGTGAGATACACAATTACAAAGATATACAATTACGAAGTTTATATTTGGGTTTTGGTCATACAGTGTTCCAGCACCGATGGGTGCTGGAACACTGTATGACCTCAACCAGTGCCCATCTCCCACCACCAATGTCCCTGGTTCCCTACCCCTCCCCCAGCCTGCCTCCATGGCAGGTTTTTTATTTCTTTCCCTTTCTCTTTTCCTTCCCTTCCAGATGATGAATTACAGAACATATATTATAGGGTTGTCATGTGCATTTTTTTTTGCCTGTATTTAATGCTCAGTTCTAGGTTGGTATTATTACCCTCGACAATTGTTAGCACACTTCCAATTTCTGTCTTACCTAGCCTCTGACTCTTGCAAGTTAGTGATAATTTCCATTTTTAACAATACCTCCTGATACATGTTTCACTCGACCTTGGATATTGGTATCATAATATGTACATCTATATATTTATGCTGCAGGGTGGGTGTCAATGATCTGGGCTGTGATAGTCTGGTCCGCTGGGTGGAGTTGTGACGAGAGGGAAGTCGGACGTGGAAAATGGCAGCCCTGACTCCATGGGGGCTGCCATTTTCCACGTCCGGACTTCCCTCTTGTCACAACTCCATCCAGCAAAACCAGACAATCACAGCCCGAATTATCGACACCTACCCTGAAGCAGTTTTTTTTCAATCCGGCCCAGGTATGCTGAACCAGAGACTCTCAGACATGGTGCAGAACTGCTACTTGTGCCCAGCCGCTCATGAGGTGCCTGGAAGGCATAGCAGGTTCTAGTCCTGGCCTGCCACCCCAGCAGAGCCTCACAACAAGACAGACGACCACTCCCCGACTCCATGGGGGCTGCCATTTTCCACGTCCGGAATTCCCTCTCGTCACAACTCCACCCAGCAGACCAGACTATCACAGGCAGGCTCCACGCGGCCTAGTGGCAGCGTGGTTCATCAATAAATACTTTATTTAGAAGTGACTACAAGAGTATGCCACCTGCATGGCAAGCCTGGCAAGCTGCTCGTGTCGTATTTGATATTACAAATACCAGTAACATTTATATTGGGTCATTCCCATGACCTAATATAATGGTTTCAGGCTCTTTATGTTCCTGGAGCAAGTGGATGCCTTTGGGTTCTACTAACATGAGACAGGACATATGGAGCTATTACTTGGCCCCCAGCTAGCAAATAGATGATGAACGGGAAGATAGTGATAATGATGTATTTATGTCATGCAAATAAATGCAGTCATTCTGTATCTGTCTCTCTCATTCTGGCTAATTTCACTCAACATAATCTTCTCCATGTCCATCCATTTATAGGAAAAGTTTATAACTTCATTTTTCCTAACAGCTGCATAGTATTCCATTGTGTAGATATACGAAAGCTTCTTTATCCAGTCATCAATTCTCAGGCAATGTAGTTGTTTCCAGATTTTGGTTATTATGAATAATGCTGCTATGAACATAAAAGTAGGGATGTTGTTTCCATTGCGCATTTTTGTCTTCCCAGAATATATTCCCAGCAGTGATATGGCTGGGTCAAATGGGAGTTCAATTTCTAGTCTTTGGAGGAATGTCCATATTGTTTTCCAGAAGGCTGTACCAGTCGGCATTCCCACCAACAATGGATGTGACCCCTTTTCCCCACATCCACATCAGCACTTGTTGTTCTTGCTCTTTTGAATATGTGCCAGTCTCCCCCTGGGTCGGGCCCCCCTTGTCACAAGGTACTGGTGATCCTGGCACTTAAATAAGTCTGAGAACTGCTCTGCTGAGGAGAAAAAGTTAACTAGTGAGTGTGGGAAATTTATGTATCACCATATTCGACCCATGAAGGAACATACAAGAGGCCATTTCTACAAAATAAATACAAAAGGGCTAGTCCAGAGATGAAGATTCAGTTTCCTGGGAGGCTCAGCACCAGCTTTGCATGAAGATTTGATCCCAACACCCTTGGGAGAAATCCCTGAGCACAGAGTTGGAGTAAACTCTAAACACTGCCAGGAATGGCTCCTTACCTTCGGGCCCAAAAATGTTCTTGACAATTGTTACAGTTTTTCGAAGGGATCATTCCTCGTGCCAAGCCAGCACCTGTCATAGAGGGGTGTCGGGGGCTTTGCCGGGGTCCCCGACAGTGCCGGGAAGCAAGTTCCCTTCTACCTCCAAAGCCGGCGTGGAATGGATGAAAACTCAGGAATCCCATGCAGTTTTAAAAGGCTTTACTTTTCACAGGTTCCCGCATACAAATCAGCAAAAGGAAAAGCCCGGTGCTTAGGATTCCAGGCTAGAACCCCAGCCACGTGTAGGCCAAGATGGCGGCCACCACGTGTAAAGGCTTTGGAAAAGGGGAAGGAGACAAGACTTCCAAGAAGGGTGAGCGCTCACAAAGAGAGAGAGAGCCCACCAAGAAGCGCCACGGAGAGGAAACCGGCTAGTTTATACCCCTGCAACTCAGACCTTCCTCCCACTGTTATGGAAAGCAGGGAGGGTCAAATGCCCTTAGGTAATCCCTCCCTGCACCTCACCTAGGCCCTTTAGTAAGCTAATGTTTGGAGCCAAGATCTGCCTGGAAATGCCTTTATAGGGTAGAGAAGGGGGTTTCTGAGATGGCATGTCTCTGTACCAAAGACTAATACTAATTCCAGTTAAATATTTCTCCAAGCCTTCACAAGTCTCTTCTACTTCATTGTAGTTTTGTATTTTAGTTGCCTTTGAGTATATCAGGGAGCCATGCTTGTTTGCTTGGAAGCAAACAGCATATCTCTCTGGTCTAATTACCCAGGGGTCCTGCGTGGCCAGGCTAATATGCTGGTAAGATCTAGCTAGTCCCACGATGATTGTGGTAGCTTGGGAGAATATTTATACCAGCTAGTACAGCATACATGGTCAGATAAACTGCCACATTTAGACTACCCCCTTATCTACGAAGTGATTTTCAGGAGGGAATCCAGAGCAGATGCAGCGGCCCTTAGGAGTCCTGCAACAACTCCCCTGATTAGTTTACTAATAAAAATTAAAAAGGTATGAAATATTCAGTAACGTACAGAAAATTAAGATAAGAAAAAAAACAATTCCAATTACAAAATGACAATACATGTTACTTTAGGATCCTAACTTGTTTTTGGACCCAAAGCAAAGTTCAAGACAAAGTGTTTCTAGCTGTCTGATTATAATGGACTATAGTTTGCACTGTCCATAATTTGTGAGAGTCAATTTGCTATATTTTATGTAAAGTCAGGTGTCTGGAACAAAGTCTGTGGGGCTACTTCTGGCACAGCAATAGCGGTGATCATATGAGTATGAGTCTCTGGAGAGCAGCGATCAGGAACTCATTGAATTGTCAGGAACACTGGTTTGGGTCTCAGGAACACTGGAACAAGTATCTCGAACTCTGGAACAGGAGTCTTGAGTGCTGGAACAGGTGTCTGGAACATTGGTGTAATATCTCGAACTCTGGAACAGGAGTCTTGAGTGCTGGAACAGGTGTCAGGAACATCGGTGTGGGTGTCTTGCAGGGCTTCTTCAGCAAGGGAACACTGGCACCGGTAACTGTACCTGTAGCTTAATTTTAGGAGAGACAAAAACACTTTTCGAGGTTAATCACAAGTAGAGATTTTAAGGCTTTGCAGGGATCCAAGTCTGGGATGGAGAGAAGAACATAAAAGAAGCTCCAACATGGGTGGAGCAGGGAAATAAGTATGAGAATTGATGATTTTAAAATTGATAAATCTAGTGGATCAGCAGTGGAGCTGATGAATGTAATAGAGGTTTGTAGTGGTCAGAAATTGAGAAGGTAGTAGTTGAGACATAACATAGACACAACATTAATCACAAACATAATGGTGGCCACCACAGGCACACACACACGCACACATACATTTGATCGATCAATATCTTAGAGCTGTATATGTGGCCCATCTAGGGTGATAAATGGTAATGAGTCAAGCACTTCATGAATATAAAGCCGGCAAATGATGGTGAGAAACTGTCTTTTCCTGTGAATAGAGCATTCGGGAAAAATTATTTTTGCAAATTATTAAATTTTTAGTGAGCACTGTTTTAGGAGTCTCGGAGTATTGAGCACTGTAGCACAGGTTTACTGCATTCCAATATCTCATCCTGTGAACAGAATCATTAGAAAAACAATTTTTCATTGATTTAGCAAACTTTTTGTAATGAGCACTGTGATCAGAGTCCAAAACCTCGAGCAACATAGAAGGAATCTGCAGCAGCCAAGTTCTTTTCCTGCAAATACCTGTGAGCAAAACATTAAAAAAGGAAACTCTAACATTAATCCTTGAAACATATGGACATTGAGCACTATATTCAGAGTCCACCCATTTTTCCACCCCCTTTTTTTATAAAAAAGAAAACATTCAGGCTGTAAGGCAAGATATTAGACATGAACCATAATCACAGACTGCAAAACAAGATCATTATTAAAATGAACCAATCCAGGAGGTTTAAACAGCAACTTGCAATTTAAAATTTAAGACTTTATATTGAAAGAATTAGTTGTTTTCTGATTCTTGGAGAATTCTAGTCTTAACAAGTCGCAGAGGAACCCAGAGTTTCTTGGCAGGGTTATCGTCTGTAGAAATGAAAGCATAACCCTCTTCCCCGAATGAGGGAGGTGACCTGCAATCCATTTATCATCAATTTTCACCCAGATAGGTGAATTGACTGTTTTTTGAGTTTGCATATCTTCTTGAAAATGACGTTCAGCCGCGGTATAGGGATCTCCTTGAGGTATATTTAAGAAGTTTAAAGTGAATAATGTTAAAGATAAAGAATCCATTGGAGGCATACTTGATTTTCGTTGCTTTAATAGCTGAGTTTTAAGCGTTCTGTGGGCACGTTCAACAATTCCTTGTCCTTGTGGATTATATGGAATTCCTGTAATATGTTTGATCTGCCATTCCTCGCAAAAGGATTTGAAGGTTTTGCTGGTGTAAGCAGGACCATTATCTGTTTTTATGGTATGGGGAATACCCATGACGGAGAAGCACTGGAGTAAAAATGAACAAACAGATTTAGCTCTTTCAGACGTCATAGGAACAGCCCATATGAACCGGGAATATGTATCAATGACCACATGAAGGAAAGGTTTGTTGGGAAATAAGTTAGTATGAGTTATAACCATCTGCCACAATTGGTTTGTCTGTAAACCTCGAGGATTTGCTCCCGCTACATGAGATGTACAATGTACAGGAGCACAGACAGGACAGTTGCGGACAATTTGTCTAGCTTGTCTCCATGGGATGCCATGGTGTACATGAAGGGCGGGGCATTTGTATGTAGAGTCTGGTGCTCTTCCTCAGCTGATTTAAATACTGGTGCTGCCAAGAGATCTGCTGCTTCGTTTCCTCGAACCATTGGCCCGGGAGTCGGCTGTGAAACGGATGTGGGAGATGTATATAGGGAATGTTCTATTTCGGAGGAGATCTTGTAGTTTATGGAGTAGCTCCTGAATTATAGGATTATGGGCATTTAAAGAAGCAGTGACAATTCCAGGAAATAAACCAACTACATTTGAAGAATCACTCACCACATTACATGGGCCAGATACATGGGATAGTAAATGTATCAGGGTGGCGAATAACACTTGTTGGGCAGATTTATAATTTGTATGCACAGGAGTGGTCAATGAAGGACCGGTTATTCCACCCCTTCCTGATGAGGAGCCATCAATATAATACACTGGAGCATCAGGAATGGTAGAGGAGCGGACAATGGTGGAAATTACAAAAGGTGTCCTTTTCAGAAATTCCCAGGTTTTTCCAGCTGGGTAATGATAAGGTATTTCTCCTGAAAAATCTTGCTAAAGCTCTCTGAAGGATTTCAGTGAGTGGTAAAACAGCTTCAATTTCTTTTTTTAGGGTCAGGTAGTACAATTACATGGGGATCATGTCCAAGTAATACTTGAGTTCTTGATCTTCCCTTAATTATAAGGTTAGCTATCATCTCAAGGTAAGGTGTAGCAGTACGATTCTGCTTGTTATGTAAGTAAACCCATTCTAACGGTCCAGATAATTAGGCTGTAGCAGCAGTTGGAGACTCGGGAGTGTTGAAGACCAATAACCATACCTTTTCTTCGGGATTAAATCTGGAGAGGGTAAGATTTTTGAAGCTCGATCCATGAAAAGTCTAATTCCTTCTGAGCTTTAGGAGTTAGCTGCCTCAGGCTATTTAAAGCAGGATCACCTTCAAGGGTGTGGAACAGTTTACTGAGTTCACAGTTAGGAATACCAAGGGAGGGGCACACCCAGTTGATATCCCCCAGCAGTTTTGGAAAATCATTCAAGGTTTTGAGCCCTTTTTGACTAATGGAAATTTTTTGAGGACGCACTGTAGTGGTGCGAGTCATAGCCCAAATATTCATATGGAGGTTGCATCTGGATTTTTTCCGTAGCTACTTGTAAGCCAGCCTCTGGTAAAACTGTCATTACATCATTATATATATTCTGGAGATCTCTGGGATTATCACAAGCTAGCAGGATATCATCCATGTAGTGGATGATGTATGCACCAGGAAATTTAGCATGAATGGGTCGCAAAACCTCATCAACAAAGTGTTGACACATCGTAGGTGGATTAGTCATTCCTTGGGGCAATACTGTCCACTGAAACCTACGTAAAGGACCTTTATGATTAATGGAAGGGACTGAAAATGCAAACCTTTTCCAATCATCTGGGTGGATAGGTATGCTGTAAAAGCAGTCTTTTAAATCTATGATAATTAGCGGCCAATCCTTAGGAATAGCTGCTGGAGAGGGGAGCCCAGGTTGCAGGGCTCCCATGGGGACCATAGTAGAATTTACATTCCTCAAGTCAATCAGCAAACGCCATTTGCCTGATTTTTTTCTGTATTACAAAAACAGGAGAATTCCATTCTGAAAAGCGTTTCTTCAATATGTCCTAATTTCAGCTGTTCTTCCACTAGATTTGTTAGCGCCTCTAACTTTTTGGTATTGAGGGGCCACTGTGGTGTCCATATAGGTTTGTCAGACTTCCACTGAATATGCATAGGTGGAGGCGCTCTAACCACAGCGGCCCCAATTAAAAAGGGTTACTCCTGTGTTAGGCTTATTACGGACAGCTGGAACAGTTGCCCGATGGGGAATTGGACGAGGTATGTGAATTACTGCCCCCACTGCTCCAGCATGTCTCGACCCCATAAAGTTAAAGGCATAGGGGCTATATAAGGCTGGGCCATGGCTACATTCCCTTCAGGGCCAATACACGGCAGCCACCCCGCACTCTGTCGGAGAAGAGAGGAGGAGATATTGCTTACCCTCCTCAGGCTATGGGACACTTTCTTTAGGGCCCAGTTAGAGGGTGGAGATTATGAATATGTCTGCCCCTGTATCCAACATGCCTTTGAATTTTCTTTTATAAATTTCGATGGGTATAATCGGCCGCTTGGCCTGCGAAATTCTGGTAGTGTACCCAACTAGATAGTTAGTAGGTGGCTGGTGGGCTTGGTTCTGTGTGGCTGTATAACCAACAATGAAATTGGCAGAAGGGTTGGTACTGTTTAAGCCACCAGTTCTAGGGGTAGTTCGGACTGACTAAACGGATCCTCAAAAAATAATAATAGTTTAGCAAGCGGTTTCCCTTTTTTAAAAGTCCATTTAGTTGGCACAGATATTGACAGTATTATCTCTCCATGAGGTTCAGGATCCAGAAGTCATGAAATGCACCTTAATTCCCCTTAAATTTCAGCCAATCGCTCCCCTGAATTAAACCCATACTACATGGG
>JAJIBD010025136.1:0-13053 GCA_021461705.1 Cryptotis parvus
GTTGGATGACAGATCTAGTATAATCTGGGAGCTAGTTGTTTTGCCCACTCACAGCTTAATCTATTTAAGCCAAGGTCTCATTCTAATTGAGGACACCCTTCTAGTAAATACTACTAGAGGGTGTGGCAGTTAAGAAGTCACCTTGATCTGAACAACTTCTGACTTCATACATCTACTAAGACTTGAAAGCTTTCTAACATTGGGCACAGCTCCTCTTTTATACCCACTTCACCCAACATGGAACAGTTAGAATTACCAGGAGACTACCACCCTGGCTACACTGAGACTATAAGAAGACTTAGAAGTAAGGGATCCTACAGCTTTGCTCTAAGCTATCGATACTGTGACCCTTCAGTACATGAGAACAAGATATTCAGAATCACCCTGGTGCAGATAATAATAAGAAGGACCTTGTGGGTACCATCTAAGATTACATGAAGCCTCATAAAATTAAGATGTATTACTTTATATCAGCCCTCTCTCTCTCACTCTCTCTCCAGTGTCTTACAAGCAAGAGTTCAACTCTGATAAAGTCCCTTGGTGTAATCTTGTTTATACCTCGCTATCGGGTATGGCACTCACCCTTCTACATTTGTTTAGGGTTCTTTGTTTGATACGAACCTCCCTGGATACTTTGGTGTATATAAAGGGAACTGACTTGAGGCCCCTTTGGCCTTTCGCTTTCAGCTTTTGGCCCTCAGATTTCTTAGCTTTTTGCTCCTTTGCTTTTAGTTTTTGCCTCATGCCTTTGCTCCTTCTGGGTAGGACTCATCTGTGTGAGATCCTTTCCTCTTGGTGGGAGACATACGCTCTTTGTATTGTATGATCTAAGTTCTGACCATAGCTAGAGTTTGTTCATTATATTGGAGTGCTGTGGAAAAGAGCTCTTGTACTTTTAAAGCCTTTCGAACTGCATTGACTCTCGAGTTTTCATCTGTTTCCCGAAGCCCTCTGAGGTAGAAGAGAACCTTGTCCTGACACTCTCGGGACCCCAGCGTATCCCCGACATTTACTGATGAAACTTAAAGGGAAAGTGAGGTTTTCTTCCCCTGGATGGAGCTTTGAGGAACTAGAGTCTGGATGTTGAGAATGACTGACTGCTGATGTGGTGGTTGCTATGGCTTCTCGCTAGCTTACTGGTATCAGTTAGAACCTGTCTAAAACCTATACGATGTGGTATAAATGTGTGTTGGAGGTATAAGTTTAGCTAATCTGGGAGTTTAGCTGTTTTGCTCACTCCCAGCTTAATCTTATTTAAGCCAATTCATTCTAATGAGATCTCTTCTATGTAAATACTGCCAGAGGGTGGGCAGCTACAGAAGTCACCTTGACTGAATAACTCCTGACTTATACATCTACCAAGACTTCTATGTTTTCAGATTAGGCACTAGCTCCTCTTTATACCCACTGCACCCAACGTGGGACAAATAGAATTTACCAGGAGACCACCACCCCGGCTACGCTGAGACCTAAGGTAGACTATAGGAAGGACTCATACTAGTTTGCTCTAAGCAGGCTAGTATGACCCCTTTCAGTACATGAGAACAAGATACTCAGAATCACCCTGGTGCAGATAATACTAAGGACCTTTGGGTACCATCTAGATTACATGAAGCTCATGAAGTTAAGATGTATTACTTTATATCAGCTTCTTCTCTCTCCAGAGTTTTACATAAGAGATAATCCCCGATTAGTCCTTTGTAACCTTTGTTTATACCTCGCAATAGGTGTGGTACTACACTCTGTTTAGAGTTCTTTTTGTTACATTACAAACCTCCCTTGAAATATTTGGTGTATATAGGGGCTGACTTGAGGCCCCCTTCACCTTTCACCTTTTGCCTTCAGCTTTTGTTCCTCCGGCTTTTGGCTTTGGCTTTGGCCTTCTTCAGGGATCTCTCCTTGTGTGGGCTCTACCTTGGAAGCTTTTTTCTCCTTTACACGTGGTGGTCGCCATCTTGCCCTACACGTGGCTGGGGTTCTAGCCTCAAATCCTAAGCACCGGCTTTTCCTTTCGATTTCCAGGCCTGAACCTGTGATAAGTAAAGCCTTTTTAAAACTGCATCGGATTCCCGGAGTTTCCATCCCGCCTCGCGTCCGTAGGGAGGTAGAAGGAACCTCGCTTTCGCACTGTTCTATTTATGGCGGCGCCCCCCGATTAAATGACAAAGTTCCTTTGAGGACCTTATCCTCCAAAATCAGTATTATCTAAGAATAATAACTTCGGCACTTGTGGTCCACATGCTAATGGAGCCGTGGGTCGATTGTGTGGGCCTCTTCGGGGCAGCGGCATGGAGCCGGAGGAAAAGCGTAGGGCCACACCTCCACCCGAGTCCGGCCAGCGTGTCTCCCTCCTGCACATGCTAGCAACCCCGGGGTTATGCTTGACTCTCACCATAGGGCTGGTCGAGCCTTACCTGAGGTAAAGAATTATGGGTTGCTTCCACATATATATATATTATATATATAAATATATAATATATATTTTGTTCTTCATGTTTCTTTTTATAATATATTATATAAAATAAATCTTTACTATTTTATTTCTTCTTCTATTTTTGGAGGTCTAGTTTTTTATTTTTCTGTTTACAAGAGCATACATGAAAGCACTTTTAATTAAAATAAGTAGAACATTAACCATATATACTCTGTAACATTTCATTTACTGACAGCCATTGATCTATCTTGAAGTTGTTTCTCACCATTCACAGTTGAAACACAATCCACATACTCACATAGGTGTGTCATTTTTTAAATTATTTTATTATACCACCGTGAGATACACAATTACAAAAGATATACAATTACGAAGTTTATATTTGGGTTTGGTCATACAGTGTTCCAGCACCGATGGGTGCTGGAACACCATGTACCTCAATCATGCCCATCTCCCACCACCAATGTCCCTGGTTCCCTCCCCCTCCCCCCCCAGCCTGTCTCCATGGCAGGTTTTTTTATTTCTTTCCCTTTCTCTTTTCCTTTCCCTTCCAGATGATGAATTACAGAACATATATTATAGGGTTGTCATGTGTATTTTTTGCCTGTATTTAATGCTCAGTTCTAGGTTGGTATTATTACCCTCGACAATTGTTAGCACACATCCAATTTCTGTCTTACCTAGCCTCTGACTCTTGCAAGTTAGTGATAATTTCCATTTTTAACAATACCTCCTGATACATGTTCACTCGACCTCGGATATTGGGTATCATAATATGTGATCATCTATATTATGCTGCAGGGTGGGTGTCGATGATCTTGTGATAGTCTATCTCGCTGGGGGAGTTGGGACAGATAATGACGCTGGAAAATGGCAAGCTTTGACTCCATGGGGGCTGCCATTTCCACGTCCGATTTCCTCCTGTCACAACTCCATCCAGCAAACCAGACAATCACAGCCCGCCCATCGACACCTACCCTGAAGCAGTTTTTTTTCAATCCAGCCCAGGTATGCTGAACCAGAGACTCTCAGACATGGTGCAGAACTGCTACTTGTGCCTAGCCGCTCATGAGGTGCCTGGAAGGCATAGCAGGTTCTAGTCCTGGCCTGCCACCCCAGCAGAGCTTCCCACAACAAGACAGACGACCACTCCCACTCCATGGGGGCTGCCATTTTCCACATTCCGAATTTCCCCTCGTCACAACTCCACCCAGCAGACCAGACTATCACAGGGCCGGCTCCACGCCTAGTGGCAGCGTGGTTCATCAATAAATACTTTATTTAGAAGTGACTACAAGAGTATGCCACCTGCATGGAAAGCCTGGCAAGCTGTCTCAGGTCGTATTTGATACTACAAATACCAGTAACATTTATATTAAGTCATTCCCATGACCCAATATAATGGTTTCAGGCTCTTTATGTTCCTGGAGCAAGTGGATGCCTTTGGGTTCTACTAACATGCAGACAGGACATATGGAGCTATTCGCCGCCCCCGCTAGCAAAAATAGATGATGAACGGAAGATAGTGACTAATGATGTATTTATGTCATGCAAATAAATGCAGTCATTCTGTATCTGTCTCTCTCATTCTGGCTAGATTTCACTAACATAATCTTCTCCATGTCCATCCATTTATAGGAAAGTTTATAACTTCATTTTTCTAACAGGCGCATAGTATTCCATTTGTAGATATACGAAAGCTTCTTTATCCAGTCATCAATTCTCAGGCAACGCAGTTGTTTCCAGATTTTGGTTATTATGAATAATGCTGCTATGAACATAAAAGTAGGGATGTTGTTTCCTGCGCATTTTTGTCTTCCCAGAATATATTCCCAGCAGTGATATGGCTGGGTCAAATGGGAGTTCAATTTCTAGTCTTTGGAGGAATGTCCATATTGTTTTCCAGAAGGCTGTACCAATCGGTATTCCCACCAACAATGGATGTGACCCTTCCCCACATCCACATCAGCACTTGTTGTTCTTGCTCTTGAATATGTGCCAGTCTCCCCTGGGTCGGCCCCGCCTTGTCTCAAGGTACTGGTGATCCTGGCACTTAAATAAGTCTGAGAACTGCTCTGCTGAGGAGAAAAAAGTTAACTAGTAGTGTGGGAAATTTATGTATCACCATATTCGACCCATGAAGGAACATAAAGAGGCCATTTCTACCAAAATAAATACAAAAAGGGCTAGTCCAGAGATGAAGATTCAGTTTCCTGGGAGTGCTCAGCACCAGCTTTGCATGAAGATTTGATCCCAACACCCTTGGGAGAAATCCCTGAGCACAGAGTTGGAGTAAACTCTAAACACTGCCAGGAATGGCTCCTACCTTCGGGCCCAAAAATGTTCTTGACAATTGTTACAGTTTTTCGAAGGGATCATTCCTCGTGCCTGCCAGCACCTGTCATAGAGGGTGTCGGGGGGCTTTGCGGGGTCCCGACAGTGCCGGGAAGCAAGTTCCCTTCTACCTCCAAAGCCGGCGTGGAATGGATGAAAAACTCAGGAATCCCATGCAGTTTTAAAAGGCTTTTACTTTTCACAGGTTCCGCATACAAATCAGCAAAAGGAAAAGCCCGGTGCTTAGGATTCCAGGCTAGAACCCCAGCCACGTGTAGGCCAAGATGGCGGCCACCACGTGTAAAGGCTTGGAAAAGGGGAAGGAGACAAGACTTCCAAGAAGGGTGAGCGCTCACAAAGAGAGAGAGAGCCCACCAAGAAGCCGCCAAGAAGAGAGGAAACACGCTAGTTTATACCCCCTGCAACTCAGACCTTCCTCCCACTGTTATGGAAAGCAGGGAGGGTCAAATGCCCTTAGGTAATCCCTCCCTGCACCTCCCACCTAGGCCCCTTTAGTAAGCTAATGTTTGGAGCCAAGATCTGCCTGGAAATGCCTTTATAGGGGTAGAGAAGGGGTTTCTGAGATGGCATGTCTCTGTACCAAAGACTAATACTAATCCAGTTAAATATTTCTCCAAGCCTTCACAAGTCTCTTCTACTTCATTGTAGTTTTGTATTTTAGTTGCCTTTGAGTATATCAGGGAGCCATGCTTGTTTGCTTGGAAGCAAACAGCATATCTCTCTGGTCTAATTACCAGGGGTCCTGCGTGGCCAGGCTAATATGCTGGTAAGATCTAGCTAGTCCCACGATGATTGTGGTAGCTTGGGAGAATATTTATACCAGCTAGTACAGCATACATGGTCAGATAAACTGCCACATTTAGACTACCCCCTTATCTGAAGTGATTTTCAGGGAGGGAATCCAGAGCAGATGCAGCGGCCCTTAGGAGTCCTGCAACAACTCCCCTGATTAGTTTACTAATAAAAATTAAAAAGGTATGAAATATTCAGTAACGTACAGAAAATTAAGATAAGAAAAACAATTCCAATTACAAAATGACAATACATGTTACTTTTAGGATCCTAACTTGTTTTTTGGACCCAAAGCAAAGTTCAAGACAAAGTGTTTCTAGCTGTCTGATTATAATGGACTATAGTTTGCACTGTCCATAATTTGTGAGAGTCAATTTGCTATATTTTATGTAAAGTCAGGTGTCTGGAACAAAGTCTGTGGGGCTACTTCTGGCACAGCAATAGCGGTGATCATATGAGTATGAGTCTCTGGAGAGCAGCGATCAGGAACTCATTGAATTGTCAGGAACACTGGTTTGGGTCTCAGGAACACTGGAACAAGTATCTCGAACTCTGGAACAGGAGTCTTGAGTGCTGGAACAGGTGTCTGGAACATTGGTGTAATATCTCGAACTCTGGAACAGGAGTCTTGAGTGCTGGAACAGGTGTCAGGAACATCGGTGTGGGTGTCTTGCAGGGCTTCTTCAGCAAGGGAACACTGGCACCGGTAACTGTACCTGTAGCTTAATTTTAGGAGAGACAAAAACACTTTTCGAGGTTAATCACAAGTAGAGATTTTAAGGCTTTGCAGGGATCCAAGTCTGGGATGGAGAGAAGAACATAAAGAAGCTCCAACATGGGTGGAGCAGGGAAATAAGTATGAGAATTGATGATTTTAAAATTGATAAATCTAGTGGATCAGCAGTGGAGCTGATGAATGTAATAGAGGTTTGTAGTGGTCAGAAATTGAGAAGGTAGTAGTTGAGACATAACATAGACACAACATTAATCACAAACATAATGGTGGCCACCACAGGCACACACACACGCACACATACATTTGATCGATCAATATCTTAGAGCTGTATATGTGGCCCATCTAGGGTGATAAATGGTAATGAGTCAAGCACTTCATGAATATAAAGCCCGGCAAATGATGGTGAGAAACTGTCTTTTCCTGTGAATAGAGCATTGGAAAAAATTATTTTTTGCAAATTATTAAATTTTTAGTGAGCACTGTTTTAGGAGTCTCGGAGTATTGAGCACTGTAGCACAGGTTTACTGCATTCCAATATCTCATCCTGTGAACAGAATCATTAGAAAAACAATTTTTCATTGATTTAGCAAACTTTTGTAATGAGCACTGTGATCAGAGTCCAAAACCCCCGAGCAACATAGAAGGAATCTGCAGCAGCCAAGTTCTTTTCCTGCAAATACCTGTGAGCAAAACATTAAAAAGGAAACTCTAACATTAATCCTTGAAACATATGGACATTGAGCACTATATTCAGAGTCCACCCATTTTTCCACCCCTTTTTTTATAAAAAGAAAACATTCAGGCTGTAAGGCAAGATATTAGACATGAACCATAATCACAGACTGCAAAACAAGATCATTATTAAAATGAACCAATCCAGGAGGTTTAAACAGCAACTTCTGCAATTTAAAATTTAAGACTTTATATTGAAAGAATTAGTTGTTTTCTGATTCTTGGAGAATTCTAGTCTTAACAAGTCGCAGAGGAACCCAGAGTTTCTTGGCAGGGTTATCGTCTGTAGAAATGAAAGCATAACCTCTTCCCGAATGAGGAGGTGACCTGCAATCCATTTATCATCAATTTTCACCCAGATAGGTGAATTGACTGTTTTTGAGTTTGCATATCTTCTTGAAAATGACGTTCAGCCGCGGTATAGGGATCTCCCTTGAGGTATATTTAAGAAGTTTAAAGTGAATAATGTTAAAGATAAAGAATCCATTGGAGGCATACTTGATTTTCGTTGCTTTAATAGCTGAGTTTTAAGCGTTCTGTGGGCACGTTCAACAATTCCTTGTCCTTGTGGATTATATGGAATTCCTGTAATATGTTTGATCTGCCATTCCTCGCAAAAGGATTTGAAGGTTTTGCTGGTGTAAGCAGGACCATTATCTGTTTTTATGGTATGGGGAATACCCATGACGGAGAAGCACTGGAGTAAAAATGAACAAACAGATTTAGCTCTTTCAGACGTCATAGGAACAGCCCATATGAACCGGGAATATGTATCAATGACCACATGAAGGAAAGGTTTGTTGGGAAATAAGTTAGTATGAGTTATAACCATCTGCCACAATTGGTTTGTCTGTAAACCTCGAGGATTTGCTCCCGCTACATGAGATGTACAATGTACAGGAGCACAGACAGGACAGTTGCCGGACAATTTGTCTAGCTTGTCTCCATGGGATGCCATGGTGTACATGAAGGCGGCGGGCATTTGTATGTAGAGTCTGGTGCTCTTCCTCAGCTGATTTAAATACTGGTGCTGCCAAGAGATCTGCTGCTTCGTTTCCTCGAACCATTGGCCCGGGGAGTCGGCTGTGAGAACGGATGTGGGAGATGTATATAGGGAATGTTCTATTTCGGAGGAGATCTTGTAGTTTATGGAGTAGCTCCTGAATTATAGGATTATGGGCATTTAAAGAAGCAGTGACAATCCCAGGAAATAAACCAACTACATTTGAAGAATCACTCACCACATTACATGGGCCAGATACATGGGATAGTAAATGTATCAAGGTGGCGAATAACACTTGTTGGGCAGATTTATAATTTGTATGCACAGGAGTGGTCAATGAAGGACCTGGTTATTCCACCCCTTCCTGATGAGGAGCCATCAATATAATACACTGGAGCATCAGGAATGGTAGAGGAGCGGACAATGGTGGGAATTACAAAAGGTGTCCTTTTCAGAAATTCCCAGGTTTTTCCAGCTGGGTAATGATAAGGTATTTCTCCTGAAAAATCTTGCTAAAGCTCTCTGAAGGATTTCAGTGAGTGGTAAAACAGCTTCAATTTCTTTTTTAGGGTCAGGTAGTACAATTACATGGGGATCATGTCCAAGTAATACTTGAGTTCTTGATCTTCCCTTAATTATAAGGTTAGCTATCATCTCAAGGTAAGGTGTAGCAGTACGATTCTGCTTGTTATGTAAGTAAACCCATTCTAACGGTCCAGATAATTAGGCTGTAGCAGCAGTTGGAGACTCGGGAGTGTTGAAGACCAATAACCATACCTTTTCTTCGGGATTAAATCTGGAGAGGTAAGATTTTTGAAGCCGATCCATGAAAGTCTAATTCCTTCTGAGCTTTAGGAGTTAGCTGCCTCAGGCTATTTAAAAGCAGGATCACCTTCAAGGGTGTGGAACAGTTTACTGAGTTCACAGTTAGGGAATACCAAGGGAGGGGCACACCCAGTTGATATCCCCAGCAGTTTTGGGAAAATCATTCAAGGTTTTGAGCCCTTTTGACTAATGGAAATTTTTTTGAGGACGCACTGTAGTGCGGTCAAGAGCATAGCCCAAATATTCATATGGAGGTTGCATCTGGATTTTTTCCGTAGCTACTTGTAAGCCAGCCTCTGGTAAAACTGTCATTACATCATTATATATATTCTGGAGATCTCTGGGATTATCACAAGCTAGCAGGATATCATCCATGTAGTGGATGATGTATGCACCAGGAAATTTAGCATGAATGGGTCGCAAAACCTCATCAACAAAGTGTTGACACATCGTAGGTGGATTAGTCATTCCTTGGGGCAATACTGTCCACTGAAACCTACGTAAAGGACCTTTATGATTAATGGAAGGGACTGAAAATGCAAACCTTTTCCAATCATCTGGGTGGATAGGTATGCTGTAAAAAGCAGTCTTTTAAATCTATGATAATTAGCGGCCAATCCTTAGGAATAGCTGCTGGAGAGGGAGCCCAGGTTGCAGGGCTCCCATGGGGACCATAGTAGAATTTACATTCCTCAAGTCAATCAGCAAACGCCATTTGCCTGATTTTTTCTGTAATACAAAAACAGGAGAATTCCATTCTGGAAACGTTTCTTCAATATGTCCTAATTTCAGCTGTTCTTCCACTAGATTTGTTAGCGCCTCTAACTTTTTTATTGAGGGGCCACTGTGGTGTCCATATAGGTTTGTCAGACTTCCACTGAATATGCATAGGTGGAGGGCGCTTAACCACAGCGGCCCCAATTAAAAAAAGGTTACTCCCTGTGTTAGGCTTATTACGGACAGCTGGAACAGTTGCCCGATGGGGAAGTGGACGAGGTATGTGAATTACTGCCCCCCCCTGCTCCAGCATGTCTCGACCCCATAAAGTTAAAGGCATAGGGGCTATATAAGGCTGGGCCATGGCTACATTCCCTTCAGGGCCAATACTACGGCAGCCACCTCGCACTCTGTCGGAGAAGAGAGGAGGAGATATTGCTTACCCTCCTCAGGCTATGGGACACTTTCTTTAGGGCCCAGTTAGAGGGTGGAGATTATGAATATGTCTGCCCCTGTATCCAACATGCCTTTGAATTTTCTTTTATAAATTTCGATGGGTATAATCGGCCGCTTGGCCTGCGAAATTCTGGTAGTGTACCCAACTAGATAGTTAGTAGGTGGCTGGTGGGCTTGGTTCTGTGTGGCTGTATAACCAACAATGAAATTGGCAGAAGGGTTGGTACTGTTTAAGCCCACCAGTTCTAGGGGTGTTCGGACTGACTAAACGGATCCTCAAAAAATAATAATAGTTTAGCAAGCGGTTTCCCCTTTTAAAAGTCCATTTAGTTGGCACAGATATTGACAGTATTATCTCTCCATGAGGTTCAGGATCCAGAAGTCTGAAATGCACCTTAATTCCCTTAAATTTCAGCCAATCGCTCCCTGAATTAAACCCATACTACATGGGGGGAGCAGGTCCTTTTTATCCCTGTTTTTAGCATGTAAGGATCTTGACTTGGGTATATTGTTGGACAGTCTTAGGGCAGAGAATGTCGAGACTGCCATTGCCTGATGGGGTAGGCCAGAGAGTATGTACTGACTGTAATTCTGTGGATTCTGATTAGGAGGATACTGGGCAGGTGGAATGAACGAGAGTGCCCCCTGGATTCAGCTGGGCCTGGGGCTGGCCCCCACCCAGTTTCCTGCATTTGGGGAGGCGTAGATGTTAATTTGAGCCTGCGGAGCTTGTGGAACCTGGGAGGGTCCATGTAACATTTCCCATAAAGAGATTATTAGGATACTGCCCTGTATTGAAAGTTCTAGAAGATGGACAATCTCTATGGGTGTGCCCCATTTTTCCGCAGCTAAAGCAGGTTATCTGTCCAGATGAAGCCCTGAGGCTTACTTCATCTCCAAGACCGACAGTCTCTGGCCCAATGTTTTCCCCTTTCTGCACCTAGGGCATGGTCCTGGTGGGCCCTCCAAGGGGTGGAGTTGCGATTATTAGCATAGTTTCTCAGATCATTGTTTATCCTTTGAAGTTTATTGTTTCTCACCCTGAAGCTGTTTGACATTTCATCCCTCTCCTGATCCTCCTGCTGTATGGGATAAGCCTCTATAGCATTCTGTGTCCCATGGGAGGCCAAACCGACATTTCTACATGCCTTTAGATATCCCATGAGGTCTTCCTTATCCTTAATATTATATAGTATTGCTCGACAATTTTGATTAGCATTCTCATATGCTAAGGTTCGTTTTAGGATTTCTTGAGTGGTTGGGTCTTGAACCTGTCTTTGGATTGTTTCACTTAATCTCCCAACAAAATAAAAGTATGGTTCATTAGGACCCTGGTAAATTTTTGTCTAGCTACCTAGAAATTCTGGGTCGGAACCTACTCTTTCCCACGCTTTTAATGCTGTCTCCCGAACAAATTTTTTAAACAGGTTCAGGCAATGTCGCTTGTTTTTCTTTCTTTTGCCATTCACCTTCACCTTTTAGCATGGCAAAAGTTATATTATGGCCAGATTCTTTTTCTCTTAAAGTGTCAATATTCATGTTAACCCCGTCTGATTACCACATTTAACATTGCATGAACTGTGATTGGTTCAGACAAGTATGGGCTACCATTTCAAAGTCTGCCAATACCCACTGATTATTTTGGCTACAATCAGCTAAATATTTTAAAGAATAAGGACTTGATATTCCAAACTTGTCGCAAGCCTTCCTAAATGGGGTTATTGACTCAATTTTTAAGTTTTCATGAATCGGTTTTACTCTATCTTTAGATTGGTCATGAGAAAGATTGCTGCCCTTTGCTCTTTGATTATTATTAGATTGACAACCACAGGAACTGCAAGGCTCTTGGGGCCTGCAACGAGCTAACCTGTTTCTCCCGTTCTTCCTCATCAGAGCTTGTAGTATCTGCCAGAGGAGCATTTTCCCCTTTGAGGGTATTAACTCTGGGGAGATTTTCAGCTTGGGAATTTGCCTCCTCTGGGTTTCCCCTGTTCCTCCTCTAAGTTATCAGCCACATTAGAATTCTTTTTTAGATTTTTTCGCTGGGAATGTATACACCTTTTTTCACGTCTACAGCCTTGGAGCGTGTTTGTGAATGGCTTTTAGTTGGTTCACGCCTCAGTATTGGATATGCGCTAGGTCCTGATTGATAAGTTATGAAATCAGAAATCTCCCTGCTTAACACATCTATTTCTTGGTTTAAGTTTCCAAGTTTCCTATATATTTCTTCCTTTTTGTTCTTTCAATTTTATGTCTAACTTCCAAACCTCCTCTTTCTGTCCATCTATTCTAACTCTCTGTTTGTTAATTTCTCCCTCTAAGATAGTGCTGGTCTTACTGATATCCTTCTTCTGCTCTTCAAACTTTACTTCAAATTTTAAGTCCTGTTTAATAATTTTACTTTCCTGTTCTTCTAATTTTTCTTTGAATTTTAAATCCTGTTCTTCTAATTTTTTCCTCAAATTTTAAATTCTGTTTAATAATTTTACTTTCCTGTTTTTTCTAATTTCTTTTCAAATTTTAAACTCTGTTTAATAATTCTGTCCCTCAAGCTTAAGACCAATCTACCTGTAGTTTTATGATCCTCACTTATTTCTTTAATCGCTGAGTAAACCTCGTCCCTTAAGATTGCATTCAATCTATTACTTTCTTCCCTCTCTCTATTAAACATTGTCCTTACACAAAGGTACAGCCTAAAAATCGCAAGGACCCAGATGATTTGTGAAAAGATAGAGTAGTTCTCAGAAAGGGAACTTTATAGATTGGGCTATGTATGGTTCTGAGCCAATAAAAGATACAATGTATCTATACCATGAGATATCCATCATTTTACTCACAGTTCGGAGGCAGATGATCTCTGTCCGATGATAATTAGGCCAGATGATGTTCGTCGTGCCCCACCCAGGGACGCTCAAATGTCGGGAGCTCCGCTGGAGTCCCCGACAATGCCAGGAAGCGAGTTCCCTTCTACCTCCGGGCCGGCGAGGAATGGATGAAAACTCA
>JAJIBD010025137.1:0-31711 GCA_021461705.1 Cryptotis parvus
GGATGGTCAAATGTCCTTAGGTAATCCCTCCCTGCACCTCACCTGTCGGGCGCTCACGGGGTCCCCGACAGTGCCGGGAAGCGAGTTCCCTTCTACCTCCGGCCGGCGAGGAATGGATGAACACTCAGGGATCCGATGAGGTTTTAAAAGACTTTACTTATCAAAGGTTCAGGCATACAAATCAGCAAAAGGAAAAACCCGATGCTTAGGATTCCAGGCTAGAACCCCAGCCACGTGTAGGCCAAGATGGCGACCACCACGGGTGAAACTTCCAAGGGGAATAAACGCTCACAAGGCGAGATCCCACCAGGAAGAAGAAGCCCGGGAGAGCGGGAACCTGCAAGTTTATACCCCCAGCAACTCAGACCTTCCTCCCATTGTTATGGAAAGCAGGGAGGGTCCAATGCCCTTAGGTAGTCCCTCCCTGCATCTTACCTAGGGCCTTTACTGTGCTAATGTTTTGAGCAGGGAAGGCCTTTGAAATGTAGAGAAGGGGGTTTCTGAGATGGCATGTCACTGTACCAAAGATCAACACCAATGCCAGTTAAATATTTCTCCAAGCCTTCACAAGTCTCCTCTACTTCATTGTAGTTTTATATTTTATCAGGGAGCCATGCTTGTTTGTTTGGAAGCAAACAGCATTTCTCTCTGGTCTAATTACTTAGGTGTCCTTACGTGGCCAGGCTAATATGCTGGTAAGATCTAGCTAGTCCCACGATGATTGTGATAGCATGGGAGAATATTTATACCAGCTAGTACAGCATACATGGTCAGATAAACTGCCACATTTAGACTACCCCCTTATCTACGGAGTGATTTTCGGGAGGCAATCCAGAGCAGATGCAGCGGCCCTTAGGAGTCCTGCAACACTCACCTAGGCCCTTTATTATGCTAATGTTTTGAGCCAAATGCAGCAGCCCTTAAAGGAGTCCTGCAACAACTCCCCCTGATTAGTTTACTAATAAAAATTGAAAAGGTAAGAAATATTTAGTAATGTACAGAAAATTAAGATAAGAAAAAACAATTCGAATTACAAAATGAAATACATGTAACTTTAGGATCCTAACTTGTTTTTGGACCCAAAGCAAAGTTCAAGACAAAGTGTTTCTAGCTGTCTGATTATAATGGACTATAGTTTGCACTGTCCATAATTTGTGAGAGTCAATTTGCTATATTTTATGTAAAGTTGGGTGTCTGGAACAAAGTCTGTGGGGCTACTTCTGGAACAGCAATAGCGGTGATCATATGAGTATGAATCTCTGGAGCGCAGCGATCAGGAACTCATTGAATTGTCAGGAACACTGGATCGGGTCTCAGGAACACTGGAACAAGTATCTCGAATTCTGGAACAGGAGTCTTGAGCGCTGGAACAGGTGTCTGGAACATTGGTGTGATATCTCGAACTCTGGAACAGGAGTCTTGAGCGCTGGAGCAGATGTCTGGAACATTGGTGTGGGCGTCTTACAGGGCTTCTTTAGCAAGTGGACACTGGCACCGGTAACTGTACCTGTAGCTTAATTTTAGGCGAGACAAAAACACTTTTCAAGGTTAATCACAAGTAGAGATTTTAGGGCTTTGCAGGGATCCAAGTCTGGGATGGAGAGAAGAACATAAAGAAGCTCCAACATGGGTGGGGCAGGGAAATAAGTATGAGAATTGATGATTTTAAAATTGATAAATCTAGTGGATCAGCAGTGGAGCTGATGAATGTAATAGAGGTTTGTAGTGGTCAGAAATTGAGAAGGTAGTAGTTGAGACATAACATAAACACAACATTAATCCACAAACATAATGGTGGCCACCACATGCACACACACACGCACACATACATTGATTGATCAATATCTTACAGCTGTATATGTGACCCATCTAGGGTGATAAATGGTAACAAGTCAAGCGCTTCATGAATATAAAGCCGGCAAATGATGGTGAGAAAGTGTCTTTTCCTGTGAATAGAGCATTGGGAAAAATTATTTTTGCAAATTATTAAATTTTTGTGAGCACTGTTTTAGGAGCCTCGAGTATTGAGCACTGTAGCACAGGTTTAATGCATTCCAATATCTTATCCTGTGAACAGAATCATTAGAAAAACAATTTTTCATTGATTCAGCAAACTTTTTTTGTAATGAGCACTGTGATCAGAGTCCAAAGCCTCGAGAGCAACATAGAAGGAATCTGCAGCAGCCAAGTTCTTTTCCCTGCAAATACCTGTGAGCAAAACATTAAAAAAAGGAAACTCTAACATTAATCCTTGAAACATATGGACATTGAGCACTATGCTCAGAGTCCACCCATTTTTCCACCCTTTATTTTTTGTAAGAAAGAAAACATTTAGGCTGTAAGGCAAGATATTAGACATGAACCATGATCACAGACTTCAAAACAAGATCATTATTAAAATGAACCAATCCAGGAAGTTTAAGCAGCAACTTGCAATTTAAAATTTAAGACTTTATATTGAAAGAATTAGTTGTTTCCTGATTCTTGGAGAATTCTAGTCTTAAACAAGTCGCAGAGGAACCCAGAGTTTCTTGGCAGGGTTATCATGTGTAGAAATGAAAGCATAACCTCTTCCCCGAATGAGGAGGTGACCTGCAATCCATTTATCATCAATTTTCACCCAGATAGGTGAATTGACTGTTTTTTGAGCTTGCATATCTTCTTGAAAGTGACGTTCAGCCGCGGTGTAGGGCTCTCCTTGAGGTATATTTAAGAAGTTTAAGGTGAATAATGTTAAAGATAAAGAATCCATTGGAGGCATACTTGTTTTTCGTTGCTTTAATAGCTGAGTTTTAAGCGTTCTGTGGGCACGTTCAACAATTCTTTGTCCTTGTGGATTATATGGAATTCCTGTAATATGTTTGATCTGCCATTCCTCGCAAAAAGGATTTGAAGGTTTTGCTGGTGTAAGCAGGACCATTATCTGTTTTTATGGTATGGGGAACACCCATGACGGAGAAGCACTGGAGTAAAAATGAACAAACAGATTTAGCTCTTTGAGACGTCATAGGAACAGCCCATATGAACCGGGAATATGTATCAATGACCACATGAAGAAAAGGTTTGTTGGGAAATAAGTTAGTATGAGTTATATCCATCTGCGACAATTGGTTTGTCTATAAACCTCCAGGATTTGCTCCTGCTACATGAGATCTACAATGTAAAGGAGCACAGACAGGACAGTTGCGGACAATTTGTCTAGCTTGTCTCCATGGGATGCCATGGTGTACATGAAGACGGCGGGCATTTGTATGTAGAGTCTGATGCTCTTCCTCAGCTGATTTAAATACTGGTGCTGCCAAGAGATCTGCTGCTTCATTTCCTCGAACCATCAGGCCTGGGAGTCGGCTGTGAGAACGGATGTGGGAGATGTATATAGGGAATGTTCTTTTCGGAGGAGATCTTGTAGTTTATGGAGTAGCTCCTGAATTATAGGATTATGGGCATTTAAAGAAGCAGTGACAATTCCAGGAAATAAACCAACTACATATGCAGAATCACTCACCACATTACATGGGCCAGATACATGGGATAGTAAATGTATCAGGGTGGCGAGTTTCACTTGTTGGGCAGATTTATAATTTGTATGCACAGTTGTGGTCAATGAAGGACCTGTAATTCCACCCCTTCCTGATGAGGAGCCATCAATATAATACACTGGAGCATCAGGAATGGGAGAGGAGCGGACAATGGTGGAAATTACAAAAGGTGTCCTTTTCAGAAATTCCCAGGTTTTTCCAGCTGGGTAATGATAAGATATTTCTCCTGAAAAATCTGCTAAAGCTCTCTGAAGGATTTCACTGAGTGGTAAAACAGCTTCAATTTCTTTTTTAGGGTCGGTTAGTACAATTACATGGGGATTATGTCCAAGTAATACTTGGGTTCTTGATCTTCCCTTAAATATAAGGTTAGCTATCATTTCAAGGTAAGGTGTAGCAGTACGATTCTGCTTGTTATGTAAGTAAACCCATTCTAATGGTCCAGATAATTGGGCTATAGCAGCAGTTGGAGACTCGGGAGTGTTGAAGACCAATAACCATACCTTTTCTCTAGGATTAAATGTGGAGAGGTAAGATTTTTTGAAGCCGATCCATGAAAAGTCTAATTCCTTCTGAGCTTTAGGAGTTAGCTGCCTTGGGCTATTTAAAGCAGGATCACCTTCAAGGGTGTGGAACAGGTTACTGAGCTCACAGTTAGGAATACCAAGGGAGGGTGCACCCAGTTGATATCCCCCAGCAGTTTTTGAAAATCATTCAAGGTTTTGAGCCCTTTTTGACTAATGGAAATTTTTTGAGGACGCACTGTAGTGCGGTCAAGAGCATAGCCCAAATATTCATATGGAGGCTGCATCTGGATTTTTTCTGGAGCTACTTGTAAGCCAGCCTCTGGTAAAACTGTCATTACATCATTATATAAATTCTGGATATCTCTGGAATTATCACAAGCTAGCAGGATATCATCCATGTAGTAGATGATGTATGCACCAGGAAATTTAGCATGAATGGGTTCCAAAACCTCATCAACAAAGTGTTGACACATCGTAGGTGAATTAGTCATCCCTTGGGGCAATACTGTCCATTGAAACCTACATAAAGGACCTTTATGATTAATGGAAGGGACTGAAAATGCAAACCTTTTCGATCATCTGGGTGGATAAGGTATGCTGTAAAAGCAGTCTTTTAAATCTATGATAATTAGCGGCCAATCTTTAGGAATAGCTGCTGGAGAGGGGAGCCCAGGTTGCAGGGCTCCCCATGGGGACCATAGTAGAATTTACATTCCTTAAGTCAATCAGCAAACGCCATTTGCCTGATTTTTTTCTGTATTACAAAAACAGGAGAATTCCATTCTGAAAACGTTTCCTCAATATGTCTTAATTTCAGCTGTTCTTCCACTAGATTTGTTAGCGCCTCTAACTTTTTGGTATTGAGGGGCCACTGTGGTGTCCATATAGGTTTGTCAGACTTCCACTGAATACGGATAGGTGGTGGGCGCTAACCACAGCAGCCCCAATTAAAAAGGGTTACTCCCTGTGTTAGGCTTATTATGGAGAGCTGGAATAGGTACCCGATGGGGAGTTGGACGAGGTATGTGAATTACTGCCCCCCACTGCTCCAGCATGTCTCGACCCCATAAAGTTAAAGGCATAGGGTCTATATAAGGCTGGACCATGGCTACATTCCCTTCAGGGCTAATACAAGGCAGCCACCTAGCACTCTGTCGGAGAAGAGAGGAGGAGATATTGCCTACCCCGCTCAGGCTATGGAACACTTTCTTTAGGGCCCAATTAGAGGGCCAATACTTGGTGGAGATTATGGATATGTCTGCCCCTGTATCCAACATGCCTTTGAATTTCCCTTTTATAAATTTCGATGGGTATAACCGGCCACTTGGCCTGAGAAATTCTGGTAGTGTACTCAACTAGATAGTTAGCAGGTGGCTGGTGGGCTTGGTTCTATGTGGCTGTATAACCAACAATGAAGTTGGCAGAAGGGTTGGTACTGTTTAAGCCACCAGTTCTAGGGTGTTCGGACTGACTAGACGGATCCTCAAAAAATAATAATAGTTTAGCAAGCGGTTCCCCTTTTTTAAAAGTCCATTTAGTTGGCACAGATATTGACAGTATTATCTCTCCATGAGATTCAGGATCCAGAAGTCCGAAATGCACCTTAATTCCCCTAAATTTCAGCCAATCGCTCCCCTGAATTAAACCCATACTACCTGGGGAGCAGGTCCTTTTTATCCCTGTTTTTAGCGTGTAAGGATCTTGACTTGGGTATATTGTGACAGTCTTAGGGCAGAGAATGTCGAGACTGCCATTGTCTGATGGGGTAGGCCAGAGAGCATTTATTGACTGTAATTCTGTGGATTCTGATTCGGAGGATACTGGGCAGGTGGAATGAAGGAGAGTGCCCCTGGATTCAGCTGGGCCTGGGGCTGGCCCCCACCCAGTTTCCCGCATTTTGGGGAGGCGTAGATGTTATTTGAGCCTGCGGAGTTGTGGAACCTGGGAGGGGGTCCATGTAACATTTCCCATAAAGGGATTATTAGGATCTTGCCCTGTATTGATAGTTTTAGAAGATGGGCAATCTCTATGGGTGTGTCCCTTCTTTCCGCAGCTAAAGCAGGTTATCTGTCCAGATTAAGCCTGAGGCTGACTTCGCCTCCAAGACCGACAGTCTCTGGCCCAATGTTTTCCCTTTCTGCTCCTTGGGCATGGTCCAGGTGGGGCCCTCCAAGCGGTGGAGTTGCGATTATTAGCATAGTTTCTCTGATCATTATTTATCCTTTGAAGTTTATTGTTTCTCCCCCTGAAGCTGTTTGACATTTCATCCCTCTCCTGATCCTCCTGCTGTATGGGATAAGCCTCTATAGCATTCTGTGTCCCATGGGAGGCCAAACCGACATTTCTACAGGCCTTTAGATATCCCATGAGGTCTTCCTTATCCTTAATATTATATAGTATTACTCGACAATTTTGATTAGCATTCTCATATGCTAAGGTTCGTTTTAGGATTTCTTGAGTGGTTGCGTCTTGAACCTGTTTTTGGATTGTTTCACTTAATCTCCCAACAAAATCAAAGTATGGTTCATTGCGACCCTGGTAAATTTTTGTATAGCTACCTAGAAATTCTGGGTCGGAACCTACTTTTTCCCACGCTTTTAATGCTGTCTCCCTAACAAATTTTAAAATAGGTTCAGGTAATGTCGCTTGTTTTGCTTTCTTTTGCCATTCACCTTCACCTTTTAGCATGGCAAAAGTTATATTATGGCCAGATTCTTTTTTCTCTTAAAGTGTTAATATTCATGTTAACCCCATCTGTATACCACATTGCCATTGCATGAACTGTGATTGGTTCAGACAAATATGGGCTACCATTTCAAAGTCTGCCAATACCCACTGATTATTTTGGCTCCAATCAGCTAAATATTTTAAAGAATAAGGACTTGATATTCCAAACTTGTCGGAAGCCTTCCTAAACGGTGTTATTGACTCAATTTTTAAGTCTTCATGAATCGGTTTTACTCTATCTTTAGGTTGGTCATGAGAAAGATTGTTGCACTTTGCTCTTTGATTATTATTAGATTGACAACCACAGGAACTGCAAGGCTCGTGGGGTCTGCACGAAGCTAACCTGTTTCTCCCGTTCTTCCTCATCAGAGCTTGTAGTATCTGCCAGAGAAGCATCTTCCCCTTTGAGGGTATTAACTCTGGGGAGATTTTCAGCTTGGGAATTTGCCTCCTCTGGGTTTTCCTGTTCCTCCTTGAAGTTATCAGCCACATTAGAATTATTTTTAGATTTTTCGATGGGGATGTATACATCTTTTTCAAGTCTACAGCCTTGGGGCGTGTTTGTGAACGGCTTTTAGTTGGTTCACGCCTCAGTATTGGGTATGCGCTAGGTCCTGATTGATAAGTTATGAAATCAGAGATCTCCCCTGCGTAACACATCCATTTCTTGGTTTAAGTTTTCAAGTTTCCTATATATTTCTTCCTTTTGTTCTTTCAATCTTATGTGTAACTTCCAAACCTCCTCTTTCTGTCCATCTATTCTAACTCTCTGTTTGTCAATTTCTCCCTCTAAGATAGTGCTGATTTTACTGATATCCTTTTTCTGCTCTTCAAACTTTACTTCAAATTTTAAATCCTGTTTAATAATTTTACTTTCCTGTTCTTCTAATTTTTCTTTGAATTTTAAATCCTGTTCTTCTAATTTTTCTTTGAATTTTAAATCCTGTTCTAATTTTTCCTCAAATTTTAAATTCTGTTTAATAATTTTACTTTCCTGTTCTTCTAATTTCTTTTCAAATTTAAAACTCTGCTTAATAATTCTGTCCTCAAGCTTTAAGACCAGTCTACCTGTAGTTTTATGATCCTCACTTATTTCTTTAATCGCTGAGTAAACCTCGTCCCTTAAGATTGCATTCAATTTATTACTTTCTTCCCTCTCTCTATTAAACATTGTCCTTACACAAAGGTACAGTTTAAAAATCGCAAGGACCCAGATGATTTGTGAAAAGATAGAGTAGTTCTCAGAAAGGAACTTTATAGACTGGGCTATGTATGGTTCTGAGCCAATAAAAGATACAATGTATTTATACCATGAGATATCCATCATTTTACTCACGGTTCGGAGGCAGATGATCTCTGTCCGATGATAATTAGGCCAGACGATGTTCGTCGTGCCCACGCCAGGGACGCCAGATGTCGGGCGCTCCGCCTTGGTCCCCGACAGTGCCGGGAAGCGAAGTTCCCTTCTACCTCCGAAGCCGGCGAGGAATGGATGAACACTCAGGAATCTGATGCAGTTTTAAAAGGCTTTACTTATCACAGGTTCAGGCATACAAATCAGCAAAAGGAAAAGCCCAGTGCTTAGGATTCCAAGCTAGAACCCCAGCCATGTGTAGGCCAAGATGGCGACCACCACGTGTAAAGGCCTTGTACAAGGAGAAGAAGACTTCCAAGAAGGGTGCGAAGCTCACAAAGAGAGCGCCCACAAAGAAGCGCTCGAGAGTGAAAACCGGCTAGTTTATACCCCCTGCAACTCAGACCTTCCTCCCACTGTTATGGAAAGCAGGGATGGTCAAATGTCCTTAGGTAATCCCTCCCTGCACCTCACCTAGGCCCTTTATTTGTTTTGAGCCAAATGCAGCGGCCCTTAAAGGAGTCCTGCAACATATTACAATGATCACTTGTATCACTTGTCTTCCCATTGTTCATCAATTTGCTCGAGCAGGCACCAGAAACATCTCCATGCGTCCTGTCAAATGCTAGTATAGTACAAGGGCATCTGCTCACTCCAGGAACGTGAAGAGCCTCAAACCATTCTTTCAGGTCATGGGAATGAGGTCTATAATTGTTACTGGTTTTGGGCATATCAAATATGACACAGGTAGCTTGCCAGGCTCTGCCATGCGGGTGGGATACTCTTGTAATAGCCTCTCATCTAATGCATGTATTGAGGGAAAACGAGGAGAGATTGGATTTTCTGCTGGATGGAGCTCTGACGAGTTGTGGAGTCCAGATGTTGAAAATGGTGGCCCCTCATTGTGTGGGGGTTCCTCTGGCTTCTTGTGAGGCTCTGTTGGGATGGTGGGCCAGGGCTAAACCCAATATCCACCTGGGATCTTCATGATCAGTTGGGCACAGGGAGAGCTGGTAGCAGATCTACTCCATGTCCCTGAGTCTTCAGATCAGGCATACCTAGGCTTGAAAAAAGACAGCTGTAGGGTAGGACTCTGACCAGCAGGGCTGTGATCCACTCTTCTGCTGTGCAGAGCTTTGATGAGCTGTGGAGTCCAGATGTTGAAAATGGCGGCCTTCATGGTGTGGGGGTTCCTCTGGCTTCTTGTTAGGTCTGCTGAGATCCTTAGACCATTTGTTTCTGTCACCCCTGCTCTGTGGGAACTTCCTGAGGACAGAGATTGCCAGCAATCATCTCTGATGTAGACACAGGCCTCCTGGGGTTGGGCAGGAAGCAAGTGCCCCTAGTCACGAGTAGTTGCCAAGGTCTATGCATCCATGTGCACCAGAGCAGTGAGGCAGATTGCACCATAGAGTGGCTTGACGACTCCGTGCAGGCCAAGTTGTTGGTGCTGCTCTCTGGGATCACATGTGTTGAGTATATTATTACCCTGGCTGTGGGGTATAATAAAAAGATATTATATCTTTTACTCTTTTAATTAAAAAGCACAACTATTTTGACTTTTAATCTGAAGGTAAACTTAATGGCCATTTCATACTCCCTCTACAAATCTTACCTGTCTAGATTTGTTTCAATGCACTTTTCCACATTGTTTATCTGAGCAAACCCCTAGTTATGTCCCCAAACCAGCTAAAGAGTTTTCTCCCTTTAACCACATACACACTGCTAAAGAACTTAGTGCTATAATGTGGAAGCACGGTTATAGTATTTACACTTATTGTGAAATATTAACTTAATCCTTCATGTTTTCTGCCAGTGCTATTCATTGTATTCTCTATAATAGCCATTTTGGGAAACATTTCCTGTTTTCCTCAAATGTTCCAGTTGGTATCCAATGCCTCGCTTTCTGAGTTTGCATTGACTTAAAAGAATGAAGTGCCGTGAAACGGATATTTCTTAAATCTCACTGTTAAGAAATATTTATAAAGAATGTTGTCCTTTGTTATTTCTTACTACTTATAAAGTCAGTTAAATGAAGATCTAGTCTTTTGCTGTACAAAAATTTTAGTGTAGTTTTCACTTTATTTTTTCCTTTCAAACATCCATTGGACTGATTCAATGAAACGTTTTCTACTATATTGGTCTCCATACTTACACCAAAGCATTAAAAACTTCTGAACGTAAATCAGGAGAAATGACAAAAACAAGCAAACAACTATATCTCTATGTGATCAGAATACCTTCCAGGTAATCGTTTTAAAAACAAATTGTTAAACTTTGATGATCACAAAAAAAATGGCAGCGCTTCCATAATCAACTTATGTGACATGGAGATTCAACAGCCCTGGTGAAAATTAAGAGCATATGTAATAAATCAACATTTATTGAGCATTAATTTTTAACAAGTATGTGTCTTGTGAACCATGAATATTACTGAAATTGATACCCACAAAATATTTTGAAAGAAATGATATGATTCCATACATGTGGTGATTATGGAAATAAAGATTAATAATGTCTAATATCACAAAGATCATATAGAAAAGAAGTGAGAGAGGGTCAAGCATGGTCACAGACGTAATACTCTATTTTCGAACAACGTTTATTTGGGCTATGATTTACAATACTCAATTAGAAATAGGGCTCTTAATTTCTGTGACAAAAGGGTTTTTATTATGTTTCTATGTTTTGTCTTTGTTCCTAATCTTTGATAATCTTAAAATATAACTTAGAATATATATATTTTTTCTTTTTTGGGTCAAACCTAACGAGTTGTGGAGTCTGGATCTTGAAAATGGCTGTGAATGTGGAGCGTCAGGTATCTGGCTTCTGAGGCTCTATTGGGGCAGCAGACTGCATAAAAAGTATCTTAGTCTGTGGTTTTATTTTTAAATAATGTCCTTGCATATACAAAATTCAAAATGACACTTTTATGGCCTATTGGACACCTGTTCATTTTTTTCTATGCTGTCTTGCTTATAATAAGGCATTTTAAGTCTGTCTTCTTCAGATAGGCCTATCATAAATTTGATATTTTCATTTCATATATAAAATATTGCACCCATTCATACTGTTAATGTTCAAGTACATATTTCAGAACTTTATTCCTATTCAATATATTTACTTTTTCACAACAAACTTTGGTCCGGAGGCCGAGGAGACAGCCAATGGTCAGTTTGTGAGACCAGGATTCTGGACCTCACAGTGCACGTGACCACTAAACAATGCTGATGCCCACTGCCACCAATACACCAATACTGTATTACTGGGTCTGAGTCACCTGCTTTGCCAATTAGCATAGGTAATGCTCCACTGGATCCCTGAGCAGTGCTGGAAGCTCCTTTAAAAAACTTCCATGCTGTCGTCTATCACACAAACACACTGCAAGTTAAAGAAGTTTAGATGCAAATGCAGTATATCGATACTATAAATCCATTAGATAAATAAATTATTTCATTACTGATTTAGTTAAGCCCCTTATAATGCATATAGACATATTTTTGCAGTATTTATTAAGAAGTATTTTATATCAAATAATCAACATTTATTTTTTAATTCATTACCTTTTACATTTAACTTGTTTCATGCTGAGAACTGCCTGAAATTGCCATTGATGCGCATTGTCAAGAGAAAGAGAAATAAGATTTTGATTCTTAGCTGTAACAATATAGGTGCATTAAGACACATAAAAAGCTCAAATCTAAAATTCAATATGAATTCCTTTATTTTCTTAAATATGCCAAATATTTTTTAAAACATCAGAGTTAGTAAAAGTCAACAATTGTCTGCTCTGTGGTAACTCATTTTTAAGTGATGCCAGTCACATTTGCAAGCCAAAGAAATAAATGGTAAAATTGGGAATGTTTTCTTTAGAAATCTGATGACATGTTTCCATTATTAAAGTCATAAGAAAGGAATGGATTGGCCATCTGCCAGTGCTATGTGGGTACTTAATTCCATTTTTATTTGGATCTGTATGACCTGGTCCTCACAGCTACATCAGTGATAAATGGACATCTCATTGTAGTAACATTTACTATAGTAAAGGTATCTGCAGTTTGACACATTGCTAATTAAATATTGATTTGTTGAATGAACTCTAAGCCTTCAGTATTTTTCTAATTAGAATAATGACTCTATTGTATGCTGGCAGTTATGTTTCTATTTAAAACATGAAAGACATATTGAAAAGTTCAAAAGTATAAATTATTAAGCATATTTAACTTCAAGGTATGGTTAATAAATTAGATGTATTGTAAGAGGTTCAGGAAAATTACTTTTATTGCTTATAACAAAGAAAGATTTCATGTTTCCAATCTAGCTTGATAATGGCAAAATGCAGCATTAATAGTAGTGGTTTGGCTCTAAGATAACACGTTTCCTGGAAAGATTTTACTCCATTCGTAGTTGAGCAACTATCCAACTGGGTTATTGTATGTCATACTCAAATTTAAGACATTTTTATGTATGTAAACAGTTATTTTTCATTTTAAATCATCACCATAAATCTGAATCCACTGAATTGTGTGTATCAATATTGCATGTAAATCGTATTTTCCATTTGATGAAATCTATTGTATTTTTCCAAATATAGAAACTAGTTAAACATGAAGAAAATTCATGTACAATTATAATAAAATAAAAGCTTACAAGGTAGGAAAAAATAACCTAAGATTGTTGTTTAAAATACTGATTAGGAACAGCTACCAGAGCGCACTTTCAGGCTGGAGTCCCAGCATGCCGTCACCAAGGACAGTGTGACATTGACTCATTGTTTGAAGAGTTAGTGCAGTTTATACTATCTGAGAAATGCTTATTAATTGTTTAGGTTCTGTTGTAGATCCTCTAGAATCTCTTTCCTATTACTATTCTGGGAACCCTCTTCTAATTTTCTTTCCCATTAAATTTAAATTTTCTTTCTTCACTTGGTTCTATATTTTAGCAGGATGCATTGTTCGGGGTAGGGGTGCACATAGGGCTCAGGACATCTGGGAGCACCACCTGTGGTGTTTATCAACCTGCTTCTGGGTTCAACTCAAAGGGCTGAGAATGTGCTGTAACCTCTGACCCTGCAGTGCAGGGGATAATCTGGCCACCAGGAAGGGCCGGAGACCAGCAGAGACATAGCCAGTGATGTTCTGGACTGGCCTTCAGGGTCAACACCTGGCACTATATGTGAAACCTTGTGGTGTAGTGAGTCAAGTTGGATGTGGGGTCTGTGTGCATAAAAGCTTTGCTATGGTTAGGATGGTTAGGCTACTGTATCAATTTTTTCAATTGCTTTCTTGTAAGAGATATTATTTATTTACTTCTGTATTTATTTATGCATTTTTATATACCCAGCAGTGCTCAGTGCTTACTCTTGGCTGTGTACTCTGGGATCATTCTGATCAGGGCCCTGGGGACTCTATAAGGAACCAAGTATAGAATTTGAGCCAGCTACATGGAAGGCACGCTCCAGACCACTGTACTATCTCTCTGGCCCTGTTTTTTGGTTACATTGTGTGAACTTTCAGGACATAGCAACATTTTGGTATGTGGGCTGAAGATTAAGGATTGGGAGTGAGGCAGTTGCCTTGGTCATGGCCAGTATAGGTTCAGTTCCTACCTGGATCACAACACATGGTTCTCAGAGCCTTGCCAGGAGTGATTCCCCAAGCACAGACACAGGAGTAATCCACAAACATCAGGAACGTGGCTCCCCAAACAGACTAGAAAACATACATATTGTCATGTAAAATTTAGTAGCAAGAATAAAAAAAAATATTTGACCTTATTAGAAAACATATTTTGAAAACATTTACATCATCTGTTGGGTTCTAGTGTGATTTGCATAAAGCTTACGGTTATAATTTATTTCTTTTGGGGAGACAGTTTCCTTATTCAAGGAAGGACTTATTTTCTTTGCTGAATATATTCTGTTTTACTTGAAACAATACAAAGATTCAGTGCAATCACTATAAAAATTCCAGCGTTTTTCAGAAAAAAAAAAGCAATATTAAAATAGCATGTGTGGGGCCGGGGCGATAGCCCAGCGGGTAGGACGTTTGTTGCGCGCGGCCGGCCTGTGCCGGCCTGGGTTCGATCCCCGGCATCCCATATGGTCCCCCGAGCACCGCCAGGAGTAATTCCTGAGTGCAGAGCCAGGAGAAACCCCTGAGCATTGCCGGGTGTGACCCAAAAAGCAAAAAAAGAATAAAATTAAAAAAATAGCATGTGTATTCTAAAGTTCTAGATAGGATAAGATAGTGTGATAAAAGAAAAAATAGGGAGCCGGAGCGATAGTCCAGCGGGTAGAACGTTTGCCTTGCATGCGGCCAGCCCGGTTCTATCCCCGGCATCCCATATGGTCCCCGAGTAAAAGCCAGGAGTAATTCCTGAGTGCAGAGCCAAGAGAAGCCCCTGAGCATTGCTGGGTGTGACCAAAAAAAGAAAAAACAGGACACATTTTATCACCAGCGTTTAAACTGCTGAGAAGCTATAGTACTCAAAATAATTGAACTGGAGTCAACACACATTTAGACCAAAGGAGTAGAATTGAGAGTCTAGAAATAAAAGCTCATGTGCATGGACAGAGAAATGATGAGAAAGTAGTCAACTGTTAAAACGGAGAAAGATGGAAAGAAATGTGTTTCACAAATCTTTCCTGGGGAGATCGGATAGCCACATTCAGAAGAGTGAAACCAGGTGACTGTATCACAATGTATACACCAGATAATGCAAATCACACACATGTGCATGCACACACACAACACTTGTATGTTGAACCTAAAACTATAAAGAATACCAAATATTGAAGAACATATAGAAAAAAAGATCCAATATTATCTATTCCACGGGAAATGGGAACTTAACTCCAAGCACCATGGAGAAACATTGTTTTTACAGTGGGACTGTAGTTAAAAACATGCTGGACATAGTAAGCAACTTACTCTAAAATAAAAAGATACCCTACTTAAATGGAGAACATTTTGACTTGCTTTTCAGGCCCTACTCTCCCTTGTCCATGCATCCTACTTTGCTCTGTTTGCTTGTTTATTTCACATGCTTTTTTTGCACTATGCAAAACTCTGTGTTCTCTCTCAAATATACACTTCTTCCTCTCTCTCCCCTCATATTTAAATTAAAAATAAGAACCATCTTGCTTCACACACACACACCACACATGCAGATGCACACACACACATAAATGACAAAATAGTTTGCCCACAGTATGTGTGTCAAAGGGCTAATAACTAAGATGTATAAAGAACTCATAAAACTCAACAAGAAAAAATATTGTAAAAAAAATTGGGGCAACATATGAACAGATATTTTAGCAGAGACATATAGATGATCAGGAAGCACATGAAAAATATTCTTGTGATCACATAGGTGATATAGTAAATCGTCCTCTAAAAAATACAGTGTCAGGGAAATGCAAGTAAAAATATTTGATGTCACCTCAATCATATGAGAATAACCTATGTCAAGAAGACTGGGAACAACATGTCCCTATGGAATTAATGAGGTATAGAAAAATAGATCTATACCTCATGACAGCAGAATCTCGCAAAAAGCCAGAGGAACCCCTACACAATGAAGGCCGTCATTTTCAACATCTGTACTCCACAGCTCGAAAGAGCTTCACCCAGCAGAGGAGCTTATCACAAGCCCTGCTCATCAGAGTCCCACCCTACAGCAGTCTATTTCAAGCCCAGGTATGCCTGATCAGAGACTCAGATATACAGGGCAGAGCTGCTACGGGCTCTCCCTGTGCCCACTGACAATGAGGCTCCAGGAGGGAAGGCTGGTTCCAGCCCTGGCCCGCCATCCCAGCAGAGCCTAGCAAGAAGCCAGAGGAACCCTCATACTATGAGGGCTGTCATTTTCAATGTCTGGACTCCACAGCTTGTCAGAGCTACACCCAGCAGAAAGGCTTTTCCATATTTTCCATCTTTTCCATCTTTGTGGAAGCATGGTTCATCAATACATAAAGGAGAAGAGGCGCTACTACAAGAGTATCCCACCGCACAACAGAGCCTGGCAAGCTACCTGTGTCATATTTGATATGCCAAAAACCAGTAACAATTATAGACCTCATTCCCATGACTTGAAGGAATGGTTTGAGGCTCTTCATGTTCCTAGTGTGAGCAGATGCCCTTGTGCTACACTAGCATGTAACAGGATGTGTGGAGATGTTACTGGTGCCCACTCAAGCAAATCGATGAACAATGGGAAGTGATACAAGTGATACATACATAGTTGGGCTGACTCTAAAGAGGAACCTTCAAAGCTTATTTTGTGTAGGCGGAAGTATGAGGTTAGGAATTCAACTGCTGTAACTAACTTCATCTGTACAGACTTTTAGTCACTTTGCGTGGAAACTCTGGGGTGATCGCACAAAATCTGGGAGCAGGGTCAGGGATCCCCTTCTATCCCAGGGGATCAGCAGCCAGCTGATGAAGAATGATGCAATAATCCAGTGAAGTTTCAAAATGCTTTACTTAACACAGGTTCTGGCATACAAATCAGCAATAGGAAATACTCGAACTTAGGGTTCCCATCTGGGCAGTGGCCATGTGTAGGCCAAGACGGTTGCCACCACATGTTAAGGCCCTGAAGGGAGGAGACAGTGAAGAGGCACCAGCAGAAATGAGAAAGAGGCAAGAAAGCAAGAAAGGAAGCAGTCTAGATTTTTATATCCCTGCAACCCAGACCTCCATCTGGAAAGCCATCAGGGTCAAATTCCCTCAGGTAATTTCTTCCAGGACCTCACCTAGGACCTTTGATATGTTAATGTTGCCTAGCCAGGATCTCCCTTGGAAGTGCCCCTGCAGGATAGAGTGAAGGAGGAGCTTCTGAGATGAACTGTATCTCAGAATACAAAGGCAGGCATCTGTACCAAAGATATTCTATAGCCAGTTAAATATTTCTCCAAGCCTACACAAAAGTCTCGACTTTACTTCAGGGTTGTTCTGTATATTAGCTTTAAATTATCAGAGAGCCATGTTTGCTTGCTTGGAGGCAAACAGCATTTCTCTCTGGTCTAGTTACTTAAGAGATGCAACATGGCCAGGCAAATATGCTGGTAAGATCTAGCTAGTCCCACAATGATTGTGACAGCATGAGAGAATATTTATACCAGCCAGTATAGAATACATGGTCAGATGAACTGCCACATTCAAACTGTTCTCCTTTCTACAAAGTGGAATGCAGGAGGCAACTCCAGGCCAGATGTAGAGACTCTGGGCAGCTGTATACTGCAACACCACTGTCCTGTTTCTAGTCTCTTCCAGATATAGTTAGTTTCCCATTGCTTTGCCTTGTGTATATCCAACATTTTACCAAAATAGCTTTGTTTTCAATATATTAATTTGATTTAAGATCTCATATATCCATTTGATTTTTAAACTTTGAATTTTGTTTTAGTTCTATATCCCTTTTTACTAGTTTCCTATATGATGTTTTCCCTTCAAAAAATAACTTCTACATACTTTCAATAGTTTTTAAAAAATAAGGAAATTACTTTATTCAGTCTTGAATATTTACCATAAATGCTGTTGTAGTTTAAGAAATATGTAAATATTAAGATGATAGAACCAGCTTTTTAAATTGTTTCCTTTAATGCTTATTCATGTAACATTTTTTCTTATTTACATCGAATTTCTCTCAGCTACATTTTTCACAATATAAAATATGATCTGTATTTGGTAGGTCTATTAGTATTATTTAAAAATGTTTGTCTTAAAAATGTGTACTTCATTACTAGAAATGATTTTTTGAATGCTATCCATAAATTTTGAATTGACTTTTAGTATTTTAAGCAAGAATGTATTATTAATATTAGCATATTAATACATATGATTTTTCACATTTATTTTAATACTATTATTTTTAATGGATATTATGTATGAGGTAGTGTGTGTGTGTGTTTGTGTGCTTTAACAGCCTGACTACTTCTGAATCATTTATCACAAAAATTATTCTGTCATCAATATCACTTATTTCCCAAACAAGCATTGAATTTAGCAACACATGCAAATATACCATTGGATTTATAAATGTTTAGAAACATTACCCTAAAGTGTTATAATTAAAGTTTATTTATCATTAATTATAATATAGGCATGGCTTGTTTCCATATCCAACATTTCACAATAAAACTACAACTCTGGGGAATGGTGATATCACTCGGAGAGCGAGAGCTCTTGCTTTGCATGAATTAGCATGTGCAGGTTCAGTACAGAGTCACGTGCTCTCTAGAACACGGCCAGACTCAGCTGTGCACCAATGCAGGAAAGCCCCTGAGCAACTTTCTATAATCCCTCAAAAAAATCACACATGTAAGGTCTTCTGATCTACTTATAAAGAAAAATGCTCTTCATATAAATAGAAAACTGGTGATTTAACAATTCATTATAGAAATAGGCTTGTGTATTTATACTTTATTTCAATATTTCATTAAGTTTAAGTCTATTAGCTCAAATTATCAAAGTAACTGGAATAAAGTTACTAGTTTCTAGTTCAACCAGCATATGTTTGCTACCTAAGAATATGTAGTCTGAAATTTTCAGTCCTCACCTCACTTTCTATAATGCCTAATCTTGGCTATGAGTTATTTGTGCCAAAATTTGAGCTTAACTTCAGTTCAAAATCAACCAGTTACACATAATCAGTCCAAATGCATATCTTTCCCTTTGGATTATGAATAGCCCTCTACTTGAATATGTCTCATGATATTCTCTATATGTCTCATGATATTGTAAAATATCCTGCCCTCGACAGTTTTTATACTATCTTTGATTTTTGTTCCACATTTTTATGAAAATTATGGTCATAAATTGTTTTTAAATACACAACAGTATATATATTCATATTTTATTCTGAATATTCATGTTTGTTCCATTATATATATGTATATATATATATAATGGAACAAACATTTTATATATATATATATATATATATATATAATGGAACAAACATGAACATTCAGAATAAAAGCATCATATCTGCTCTTCTAGGTAAATAATTATTTTAGGTACTTTATTACTATGGAAATTCAGCTGCTATAATTATTTCCTTTTTGAATTCACAAAGATTAATTTCTCAATTTGCTAGGGATCAGTCTGCTAAATATCATTTCTACTAAAACATTTGAGCAATATACGTGTTTAATATTGATAATTTATGTGTTCTTTCTAACATTATTTTAGTGGTCTTAATATATCTCCACTCCCCTCCCATCCTCTGCAGCAGTGTATTATATGGGCAGAGGGGGTTTTTACCTCAGGTTCATGAGGAACAATGATGGATCATTATATGTTGCTGCCAGTAAAGCATTTAACTTCACACTCCTCTGAAACATCCATCTTCCTAAAAATTGACTCCAAATGTTTTCCTGCCTCTGGTTTTCTCCTCCCAATTTATTTTGCATCGTCTCTTTTTAATCTTTTAGGTTCTCCCAACAGTCCTTGAGAATGACAATGAAAATGGAACCATAACAAGTAGAAATAATTCTTGCCCTCTGACAGAAGCCTCTTGTTCTCAAAAGCATTTCAATGTCTAAACTTCCCCAACATATTCTTCACTGTGCTCTTTTGATAACATGAAGTTTCTTCTGGTTATATGTTAACTATTTCTCCACATAGAAGCTGTTCTTGCTATTAATGGAAAAGCAGAATTATGGTTTTTACTTTACATATACATATATATACACATATATATGTATATATATATATATATATATATTTTATAGACAAGCTAGATGACACCTCCCACTCCATGATGGCCTCCATTTTCCACATCTGGACTTCCCCCTTGTCAGAATTCCACCCAGCAGACCAGTCCTATCATACCCGCTCCGGCTCCTCGAGATCCACCCTGCAGCAGTCTTTTTAAAATCCAGCTCAGGTATGCTGATCCAGAGACTCACAGACATGGGGCAGAGCTGCTACAGGCTCTCCCTGTGCCTAGCCGCTCACGAGGTGCCTGCGAGGGATGGCGTGTTCTAGCCCTGGCCCGCCACCTCATCAGAGCCTCGCAACAAGCCAGACGACCCCCCCCCCACTCCCACGAAGGCCTCCATTTTCCACATCCGGACTTCCCCCTTGTCAGAACTCCACCCAGCAGAACAGCCTATCACAGCCAGCCTCGAGCATTCGATTTCAGCCTCTCGGTTCATCAATAAATGCTGGATTTAGAGATGACCACAAGACTATGCTACCTGCACGGCAGAGCCTGGCAAGCTACCTGTGTCGTATTTGTTATGCCAAATACCAGTAACAATTATAGTCCTCATTCTCATGACCTGATGGAATGGTTTGAGGCTCTTTATGTTCCTGGAGCAAGCAGGTGTCCTTGGGCTCTACTTGCATGAGACAGAACATATGGAGAGGTTACTGGTGCCTGCTCAAGCAAATCGATGATGAACGGGAAGACAGTGATAGATATAGATATAGATATAGATATAGATATATAGATATAGATATAGATATAAATATAGATAGATATAGATATAGATATAGATATAGATATAGATATATAGAGAGATATAGATATAGATATAGATATATAGAGAGATATAGAGAGATATAGAGAGATATAGAGATATAGATATAGATAGAGAGAGAAATTATAAAACATAATCACTTGTATCACTTGTCTTCCTGTTTGTTCATTGATTTGCTCGAGCGGGCACCAGTAATGTTTTTTGGGCACCCTGGGATGAACCCAGAGCCACGGCAGAGCCTGGCAATCTACCCATGGTATATTTGATATGCTGAAAACAGTAACAATAACAATAAAATATAATATGTCATATCTGGAACCAGAGACTCACAGACATGGGGCAGAGCTGCTCCTTGCTCTCCCCTGTGCCCAGCCACTCATGAGGTGCCAGGGAGGCATGGCGGGTTCTAGCTCTGGCCTGCCACCTCAGCAGAGCCTCACAAGCCAGACGACCCCTACTCTATGGAGGCAGCTATTTTCCACATCCAGACTTCCCTCTCGGCACAACTCCACACAGCAGACCAGTCTATCACAGCCCAGCTCCCGTGGCCACTTGCGGCTGCGCGGGTTCATCAATAAACGCTTTATTTAGAGGTTACTACAAGAGTATGCCACCCGCACGACAAGCCTGGCAAGCTGCTCGTGTTGTATTTGATATGCCAAATACCAGTAACATTTATATTGGGTCATTCCTATGACTTAATATAATGGTTTGAGGCTCTTTATGTTCCTGGAGCAAGCAGATGCCCTTGGGTTCTTTCTACTAGCATGAGACAGGACATATGGAGATATTACTGGTGCCCACTCTAGCAAATAGATGATGAACGGGAAGATAGTGATAGTGATAGTGATATCATATCTACAATATATACATACAATTATATATTGTATAATGTATATTATATATACACATTATACCAAATAGCTCTTTCTTTGAAGACCTTCTATTTATAATCTTACAAATTTGTTTTAGTACAGAAGTAACTGAGTTGCTAAGTACAGCTTGATCACTTGATCACTTGAATCCCGTTATTCATTGATTTGCTTAAGCAGACATCAGTAAATTTCCATTGGACCCTATCGTGTGCCAATGTAGCCCAATGGCATCTGGTTGCTTCAGGAATATGAAGAGCCTCAAACCACATTTAAATGTACAGTACATTTTCCAAAACTGGTAACTGGTGTATTGTTTTTAGCATCCTGCAATCTTCTTCTCAAACATCCTCTACTATAATGTTGCTTTTATATTATGCATACTAAAATAGTCATTAAAATAAATAATAATTTGAGTGCATGTGAATGGTTTATAAAGATACATTGTCTAATTTTGTAGTTACTAGGGACATTTTGTTTAAATTCAAATTAATCGAGGCAATAGTACTGTGAGTAGGGCATTTGCCTTATATGCAACTGACCTGGGTTCTATCTCCAGCACCCCATAATGTCCCCATAGTCCCAGGATTTATCTCTGAGCACAGAGTCGGGACTAAGCCTTGAGTACCACTCTGTGTGATCCCAAACCCAATTTGAATGGATAGTATCTAAAACTAAAAAGTCAATTACAATTAATTAGTAGCTATTAGCTAATTCTGCACAGGATCATGCAAATTATGAACATTATAATCATCAAATAAACACCTTTTGTAAACAAAAATCTAAAATATTATTTTAAGTGTATTTCTCTCCTCAAATACTGTTATTATTAAATATTAACAATGAATATTTCAGATACCTATTTTATTATAAACCTCTTTTTATATAAGGGCCTTATGAGTATAAAATTATAATAAAAATAAATACATACAAAAATTGGTGCAGGAGCAATAGCACAGCGGTTGGGCCTTTGCCTTGCATGTGGCCAACCTGGGTTAGACCCCCGCATCCCATATGGTCCCCAAGCACCACCAGGAGTAATTCCTGAGCAAATAACCAGGAAGTAACCCCTGAGCATAGCATCGCCAGGTGTAACCCAAAAAGAAAAGAAAAAAAGAAAAGAAAAAAAGAAATACATGCAAAATTGTCAACAGATTATTATGGATGTGGGAATCGCTATAGATAAAAACATATTAGGCTTTTTTTAACAAGTTGAAATAAATGTCATACCTAAAATTTGAACTCAGAATTGTTTGCTTCTGTGTCTTTTCATTTAAAATTTGTTTCAGTGTCTCTTTAGATGACATGATTAAATTTTTCTGGAGACTTGAGAGAGAATAGTCCTGTGTCTGCCTCCCTCCCTCCCGTGCCAAGGTTCAGGAATTTAAAGTTTATGAACAAGTAAGTCACGAGCCACGGGATTCAGGAAAAACTCCACAGAGGATTTTTGGCTATGATACTACAGTTGGCATTGAGATTGAATTTATTTATAAGTGACCTACTTCCAAAGAGACTTAGGAGGATGTAAAATTTAAAAAAATGTAGGGTCTTCAAGAGCAAAATACCCTACTTTTTGAAGAGGAAAGTTTATCAAAAACTGAAACTTCTGAGATTTTGTGACTTCCCAAAGTTTCATTAACGCTATAGAATAGACAGGACTCCTGAGTATCAGTACAGGGCTTGATTACTCTAGACAATAGAACTTAATTTTCACATTATTTTTCCTTGTGCCCAAAGTTTCCAGAGACTGAAAAGTTTGTTGATCTCAGAAGATTGTTCTAATAGCTTGTGGTGTCTTGGGTGATAAAACCTTGGCTTAGGAGACCCCCAATCTCATGTGAGACCTTTGGAAACATGCATAAAATTTGCTCTGGAGACAATACACTTTATTTTGCCCTGGAAAAGTATGAGGATATTTCAAAGATGAGTATATTTTCTGCTCCTACTGAGGCTTTTTCAAGTATAAATGTGATTTTTTAAATAGTACAAGAAAAAGTCTTATGAAACATGTAAAGGCACCATGAATAAATGTCCCTGACAAAGTGAGAATGATAGAGACTCAACCTCTCTCTGAACGCTACAGTTTCTTAAACCAAAGCCATACCTGTTTCTGACTATTGACTAAGGAAAGCCCTATTATTGATTAGCATAAACTTACTTAACCTTGCGCCGTGAAAATATTTTACTGTGAAGAGAATTATGAAGAGAATAACGGTCAAAGGACTTAATTAGGTAATTGATATTAGTAAAATTCAGTATTTAACAAGAATGGTTTTACTATGTATATTTGCTTCATAAAAGAAAAGGCACAATATTAATAAAAGTTAAAAAACAAATTATGATAGGTGAAACATTATTAGAAATACATTTTTATCCACAAGGGATTTGACTATGCCTTATAACATTTTAAATCTAAATGAAAATGTCTTTGTCTTAGCTTAATATATTTGAAGCTGTACATGCACTTAAAGACTAATGTTCTCTTAAATGAATGAATGTTTTTTGGTGTTGGGTCTTAAAATTGAACTCACCATATGATCTCTTTTTCTTTTTTCTTTTATAAAAGCGTTTAGTGTACTACTCTTTACGTCATTTATAACATATGATTTGGTTTTCACCCTAGTTTTTCCAAAGAAAGAAATATATTTCCTTTATGATAATTTTCAGAAATTTATAGGAAAAGCGATGTTTGTATAAAAAAGTGAAACTCAAGAAAAGTTCAATTAAGTTCAAGAGAATTTCTTTTAGGTGGCTAGAGTGATGGTACAGCGGGTCAAGAATTTTCATTGTATGAAGCTAACTCAGGTTGATTGTAGACACCCCAGATGATCCCCAGGAGTAAGCTCTGAGTAACACAAGGTATGGCCCCAAAAGCAAATAATAAACTTGCTGTAGGAAATTTTTATTTTCAAATCAAAAATTTCCTCCTGACATTCATAAAATATGCAATTATAACAACATATAAAATTCTGGCAGACCACAGCAGCAGCTACTTATCAATAATGTAAAAATATGAAACACATTAAAATGTCTAAAATTCCTCAGGTGCTACTATTCTTTCATATTTCTTTCTGTATATCTATAAAAATGAAGATTAATCCAACTGAGTAAAGAGAGGAGAATTCGTATTTAAGAACTTTTTTAGATACCATTCATCACTGTCTTACAGCACATTTAACAGGATTTTTTCCTCATTTAATTCCATCTGATTAAAAATATTTACAAGCACAACAGTTCAAGATCCAGGAGCACAGAATAAAATGAATGCTATAGCCAAAATCAATTTATCAGAATTTCCATTTTTAAGTAATCTAGTTGACTTACAGGAATTTTTTGGCATGCAAAGGTTTTTAGTGAAACCATAATTAGTTGAGTATCTGTCAGAAGGAATTGTAAAAATAGATATACTAAGAAATTTTAATCCAGCAACCTGAAATAGATTATATATAGGTACACATTTTGTTAGATAATATATTTATAATATACAAAGAAAGTAGTTTTCAAAATGTTTTTGTTCTGTTTGTGGGTTGTTAGCAGCTGTGCTCGGGGACACCATGACATCATAGATGGAACCCAGGCTCCGACATACAGAGCATGTGTACATATTTGTGTGTTGTGTGTATGTGTCTATATATGCATTATATGTAATGAAAATAAATGCACTCATTCTATATCTGTCTTTTTCCTTTTAGGCTAATTTCACTCAACATGATCCTCTCCATGTTCATCCATTTATAGATAAATTTCATAAATTCATTTTTCCTAACAGCTACATAGTATTCCGTTGTGTAGATGTACCAAAGTTTTTTAACCAGTCATCAGTCTCAGGCACTCTGGTTGTTTCCAGATTCTGTCTATTGTGAATAGTGCTGCTATGAAAATAAAAGTGCAGATGGTGTTTCTGTTGTGTGTTTTTGACTTCCCAGGGTATATTCCCAGGGGTGGTATGGCTGGGTCAAACGGGAGTTCAATTTCTAGTCTTTAGAGGAATGTCCAAAGACTAGAAATTCTTTTCTGAAAAGGCTGTACCAGTCAACATTCCCACCAAAATGGATGAGAGTTCCTTTCTTCCCACATCCATGCCAGTATCTCTTGTACTAGCTCTTTTGGATATGCGCCAGTCTCTGTGGTGTGAGATGATATCTCATTGCTGTTTTGATTTGCATCTCTCTGATGATTAGTTATGATGTGCATTTTTTCATATGTTTTTGGCCATTCGAATTTCTTCCTTGTCGAAGTTTCTGTTCATTTCTTCTCCCCCATTTTTTGATGGGTATAGCTGTTTTCTTCTTGTAAAGTTCTAACAGTGCCTGACATATCCTGGAGATTAAGTATTTATCAAATTGGTATTGGGTGAATATTCTTTCCCATTCTGCTGACTGCCTTTGTATCTTGGTCACTGTTTATTTTGAGGTGCGGAAACTTTTTAGATTCATGTAGTCGTATATGCTTATCTTTGCTTCTAGTTGCTTTGTTAGTGGTGTTTCATATTTGAAGATGCCTTTAGCTACAATGTCGTGGAGGGTTTTTCTTATATTTTTTCCACGTACTTTATGGATTCAAGTCTGATATTGAGATGTTTATTCCATTTTGATCTGATTGTTTGTGCACAGTGTATTTAGACAGAGGTCCAAATTAATTTTTTAATTATTTTTATTATACCACCGTGAAACATACAATTACAAAGGTGTTCATAATTGGTTCTTGGTAATACAGTATACCAGCACCCGTCCCTCCACCAGTGCCCCATTTCCATCACCAATGTATCCCACCCCACCCTTTCCCGCCCACCCCCAGGCTGCCTTAATAGCAGGTACCCCAGGTTCCTCTCTTTCTCTCTCTGTCTCTTTCTCTGTCTCTGCATCTCTCTCCCTCTTATTTTACACATTGTGGCTAGCCCTGTAGATATTTAGAGTTTATCACTTATGTCTCTTTGAGTATATTCAATGGAGAGTTTTAATCTGCCATTACCATTTCCCACATTTAGTAAAATACTTGTATCTATTTATGTCCTATTAATGAATGCAGTCATTCTATATCTGTCCTTTTCCTTCTGACTAATTTCACTCAGCATGATAGTCTCCATGTCAATCCATTTGCAGATAAATTTCATAATGTCATCTTTTCTGACAGCCACATAGTATTCCATAGTGTAGATGAACCACAGTTTCTTTAGCCAGTCCTCTGTTCTCGGGCATTTAGGTTGTTTCCAGATTCTAGCTATAGTGAATAGCGCAGAGATGAATAAAGAAGTACAGATAGTGTTTCTGCTATGTGTTTTTCAGTCTCTCGGGTATATTCCCAGGAGTGCTATTGCTTTATAAAATGGGATCTCAATATCTAGTTTTCGGAAGAATGCCCATATTGTTTTCCAAAAGGGCTGGACCAGTCGGCACTCCCACCAACAGTGGATCAGAGTCCCTTTTTCCTCACATCCACGCCAGCACCAGTTGTTCTTGCTGTTTTGGATGTGTGCCAGTCTCTGTGGTGTGAGATGGTACCTCATTGTTGTTTTGATTTGCATCTCCCTGATGATTAAAGATGAAGAGCACTTTTTCATATGCCTTTTGGCCATTTGAATTTCTTCTTTTTTGGAAGATTCTGTTCATTTCTTCTCCCCATTTTTTGATGGGGTTGGCTGTTTTTTCTTGTGGAGTGCTACCAGTGCCTGATATATCCTGGATATTAACCCCTTGTCAGATGGGTATTGGGTGAATATCCTTTCCCATTCTGTGGATTGTCTTTGTATCTTGGTTACCGTTTCTTTTGAGGTGCAGAAAGTTTTCAATTTGATATAATCCCATTTGTTTATCTTTGCTTCCATTTGCTTGGTCAGTGGTGTTTCCTCTTTAAAGATACTTTTCATTTCAATGTCATAGAGTGTTTCTCCTATGTTTTCTTCGATGTACCTTATAGATTCATGTGTGACGTTGAGATCTATAATCCATTTTGATCTGACTTTTGTGCATGGTGAAAAGGAGGTCTAAGTTCATTTTTTACACGTAGCTGCCCAGTTTTCCCAGCACCATTTGTTGAAGAGGCTTTCTTTGCTCCACGTAATATTTTTTGCTCCTTTATCGAAGATTAAGTGGTTGTATATTTGAGAATGTGTCTCAGGATACTCAGTTCTGTTCCATAGGTCTACACGTCTGTCTCTATACCAATACCACACTTCTTAATTACAACTGTTCTGTAGTAGAGCTTGAGGTTGGGGGAAAGTGATACCTCCCATCTTCTTTTTCCCAAGGATTGCTTTAGCTATTCGTGGGGTTTTATTATTCCATACAAATTTCAGGAGTGTTTGTTCAATTTCTTTGAAGAACATCATGGGTATCTTTATAGGGAAAGCATTGAATCTGTATAAAGCTCTAGGGAGTATTACCATTTTGATAATGTTAATCCTTCCAATCCATGAGCAGGGAATGTGTCTCCATTTCCTCAGGTCTTCTTTTATTTCCTGAAGTAACGTTTTTGTAGTTTTCTTTGTAGAGATCCTTTACATTCTTTGTCAAACTGATTCCTAGGTATTTATTTTCTGTGGCGCAATTGTGAATGGGATAGTTTCGTTAATGTCCGCTTTCTTCTCTTTCGCTGTTTGCATATAGGAATGCCATTGACTTTTGGGTATTGATTTTGTACCCTGCTACTCTACTATAGGGATGTATTATTTCTAGGAGCCTCTTGGTAGAGTTTCGGGTTTTCCAGGTATAATATCATGTCATCTGCAAATAGTGATAACTTGGCTTCTTCCTTTCCTATCTGGATGCCATTAAGGTCTTTTTCTTTCCTGATTGCTATGGCAAGTACTTCCAGTACTATATTGAATAGAAGAGGTGAGAGTGGGCAGCCTTGTCTTGTCCCTGATCTTAAGGGGAAGGCTTTCAGTTTTTCCCCATTGAGAATAATGTTTGCTGTGGGCTTGTAGGAGATGGCCTGGATTATGTTGAGGAAGGTTCCTTCAATCCCCATTTTTCGGAGAGCTTTTATCATGAACGGGTGTTGAATCTTGTCAAATGCCTTCTCTGCATCTATTGATATGATCATATGGTTTTAGTTTTCTTTTTTTGATATGATGTATTATGTTGAACCATCCTTGCATTCCCAGGATGTATCCCACTCAGTCATTGTATATAATCTTTTTGATGACTCTTTGGATTCTATTTGCTAGTATTTTGTTGAAGATCTTAGCATCTGTATTCATCAGGGAGATTGGTCTGTAGTTTTCCTTTTTGTGGCATCTTTGTCTGCTTTGGGTATCAGGGTGATATGTGCCTCATTAAAGCTATTTGGGAGTGTTTCTGTTTCTTCAATTTGCTGGAAGAGCTTAAAAAATAATTGCGAGTAGGTCCTCTTTAAAGGTTTTGTAGAATTCACTGGTGAATCCATCTGGACCTGGGCTTTTGTGTTTGGGGAGACTTTTGATTACCGATTCTATTTCCTCGATGGAGATAGGTTTGTTGAGGTATTCCAAATCTTCTTGTTGCAGACTTGGGAAGGTATAGGAATTCGGCAATTTGTCCATTTCTTCTAGGTTCTCTTGTTTCATTGCATACAGGCTCTCATAGTAATCTCTGATGATCTTTTGAATTTCTGTGGTTTCTGTTGTGATGTCCCCGTTTTCATTTCTGATTCTATTTATTTGGGTTCTCACTTTTCCTTTTCTTACAAGTCTTGCAAGTGGTTTGTCAATCTTGTTTATTTTTTCAAAGAATCAGCTTCTGGATTGTATTTTGACATTCCATCTCATTGATTTCTGCTCTAAGTTTTATTATTTCTTTCTTTCTGCTTGGGTTGGGCTCCTTTTGTTGATCACTCTCTAAGATCTTAAGTTTGAAGTCGGACTGTTTATGATGGCCTTTTCTTCTTTTCTGATGAATACTTGAAGAGCTATGAACTTGCCTCTTAACACTGCTTTCGCTGTATCCCACAAGTTCTGGTAATTAGTGTCTTCAGTCTCATTTGTTTCCAGGAATCTTTGGATTTCCTCTTTGATTTCTTTTATGACTTGCTGGTGTTCAGCAGTGAGCTGTTTAGTTTCCAGGTACTTGGTATTGGTCTCCGTTTTTGTGTACAATTAACTTCTATTTTCAGTGCATCATGGTCTGAAAAAATAGCTGGCACAATTTCTATCTTCTTGATTTTATGGAGGTATGATTTATGGCTCAGCATATGATCTATTTTGGAGTATGTTGCATGTGCACTGGAGAAGAAAGTGTATTCAGCTTTTTGGGAATCAAATGCCCTGTGTATGTCTACCAGCCCTCTTTCTTCCATCTCTTTTTTTAGGGCCAGTATTTCCTTGGTAAGTTTCAATCTTGTTGATCTATCCAGGGTTGATAGAGCAGTGTTGAAGTCTCCAACTACAATTGTGTTGCTGTCAATGTCTTCTTTGAAGTCTATTAGTAGTTGTTTTAGGTATTTGCTGGCCCTCGTTGGGGGCATATATGTTTAATAGCGTGATTTTTTCCTGATATATGCATCCCTTGACTATTAAGAAGTGACCTTCACTGTCCCTTCTGACCTTCTTCAGCCTGGAAGTCTATGTTGTCAGATACCAGTATGGCTACCCACAGCCTTTTTGGATGGGTTGTTTGAGTGAAGGATTGTTTTCCAGCCTTTTATTTTGAGCCTGTCTTTGCTCCGATTGTTCAGGTGTGTTTCTTGAAGGCAGCAGAATGTCGGATTCAATTTTTTGATCCATTTTGCCACTCTGTGTCTCTTAACTTGTGCATTTAGACCATTGACATTGAGAGATTTTATTGTCATGGGATTTTTGTGCCATCTTTCTGAATAGGTTGGTTGTTCTTCTGGGTTATGTCTCATCTTATAGTAGATCTTTCAGTCTTTCTTTTTAAGGTTGGCTTTGATTTTACAAAATTCCTAAGCTGTTGTTTATCCAAGAAGTTGTATATCTGCCCTTCAAATCTGAGTGAGGGGTTTTAGATGGATAAAAAATTCTTGCTGAGGCATTCATTTCATTAAGTTTTTTTACTATATCCCACCACTGCCTTCGGGCTTGGAGGGTGTCTTCTGAGAAGTCCACTGAAAGTCAAATGGATGCACCTTTGTATACAATTTCCTTCTTTGATCTTGCTGCGTGAAGAATTATGTCTCTGTCTATGGCATCCATTACTTTGACTAGGATGTGTCTTGGGGTCTTTCTATTGGGGTCTCTTCTTGCTGGTAAGCATCGGGATTCTTGGACCTGGATGCCTTTGTCCTTTAACTAGGGAAATTTTCAGCCAGGATGTTTTAACTGTTTTAATTTCCTTGGGGTTACTTTCCTGTCCCTCTGGGACTCGATGATTCTTATGTTGTTCCGCCTGGCTTCATCCCATTGTGCTCTGTTCAGTTGCTGATCCATTTTCTGGTCTTTTTCCATCTTATGTAGATCTCTGAGTGCTTTCTGCAGCTCATCTTCAGTCTCACTGATTCTCTCTTCCACTGCTGTCATCCTACTGTTGAGAGCCCTGATTGTGTTTTCATTTTGTCTACTGAGTTTTTAAGCGATTATATTTCTATTTGCATGGTTCTCATTTCTGCTCTCATTTCCTCCGTAGTTTATTGACTTGCCCTTTCAACTGCTTCATTTATATTCTCCTGTATTTTATTGGACATCTGCTCCAATTTTTTCTTTGAGCTCCATAAACATCCTACCAATTTCTTCTCTAATTTCATTGTCAGAGAGATCATGCACATCTGTCTTCTTTTTTGAGTCTTCAGGGTCGATTCCTTTATCTGTTCTTTGAGCTGGGATCTGCATTGTTTCCCCCATGGTGTTGTGGTGTTCAGGGATAGATTCCCTAGTGTACTGTTTCTTTTTTCTTGAGGGTGTTACCTTCCCTTGGTGTTGAATTTCCTAATTTTTTTGTATTAATAAGCGGCCGCTATAGCGGCCACCGCCTAGCCAACTGCACACCCCAGGGAGGCTACCTGAGGCAGCGTCAGGCTGGGGTGAGGAGTTCAAAATGACCGTTTACTTCAGCTTCCGCTCTGACTTCTGGGGGTTGTAGTTCCACCTTCTGCCAATACCTGGGGCTCTACCACGACCCCAGGTGCCGCCGACCAGCCGCACACCCCAGGGAGGCTACCTGAGGCGAGTCAGGCCAGTGTGAGAGTTCAAAATGACCATTTACTTCTGCTTCTGCTCGGGCTTCTGGGGGTTGTAGTTCCACCTTCTGCCGAGACCTGGGGCTCTA
>JAJIBD010025139.1:0-146192 GCA_021461705.1 Cryptotis parvus
TACATATTTGTGTGTTGCGTGTATGTGTCTATATATGCATTATATGTAATGAAAATAAATGCACTCATTCTATATCTGTCTTTTTCCTTTAGGCTAATTTCACTCAACATGATCCTCTCCATGTTCATCCATTTATAGATAAATTTCATAAATTCATTTTTCCTAACAGCTACATAGTATTCCGTTGTGTAGATGTACCAAAGTTTTTTAACCAGTCATCAGTCTCAGGCACTCTGGTTGTTTCCAGATTCTGTCTATTGTGAATAGTGCTGCTATGAAAATAAAAGTGCAGATGGTGTTTCTGTTGTGTGTTTTTGACTTCCCAGGGTATATTCCCAGGAGTGGTATGGCTGGGTCAAACGGGAGTTCAATTTCTAGTCTTTAGAGGAATGTCCAAAGACTAGAAATTCTTTTCTGAAAAGGCTGTACCAGTCAACATTCCCACCAAAATGGATGAGAGTTCCTTTCTTCCCCACATCCATGCCAGTATCTCTTGTACTAGCTCTTTTGGATATGTGCCAGTCTCTGTGGTGTGAGATGATATCTCATTGCTGTTTTGATTTGCATCTCTCTGATGATTAGTTATGATGTGCATTTTTTCATATGTTTTTGGCCATTCGAATTTCTTCCTTGTCGAAGTTTCTGTTCATTTCTTCTCCCCATTTTTTGATGGGTATAGCTGTTTTCTTCTTGTAAAGTTCTAACAGTGCCTGACATATCCTGGAGATTAACTATTTATCAAATGGGTATTGGGTGAATATTCTTTCCCATTCTGCTGACTGCCTTTGTATCTTGGTCACTGTTTATTTTGAGGTGCGGAAACTTTTTTAGATTCATGTAGTCGTATATGCTTATCTTTGCTTCTAGTTGCTTTGTTAGTGGTGTTTCATATTTGAAGATGCCTTTAGCTACAAATGTCGTGGAGGGTTTTTCTTATATTTTTTCCACGTACTTTATGGATTCAAGTCTGATATTGAGATGTTTATTCCATTTTGATCTGATTGTTTGTGCACAGTGTATTTAGACAGAGGTCCAAATTAATTTTTTAATTATTTTTATTATACCACCGTGAAACATACACTTACAAAGGTGTTCATAATTGGTTCTTGGTAATACAGTATACCAGCACCCATCCCTCCACCAGTGCCCCATTTCCACCACCAATGTACCCCACCCCTTCCCGCCCACCCCCAGGCTGCCTTAATAGCAGGTACCCCAGGTTCCTCTCTTTCTCTCTCTGTCTCTCTCTGTCTCTGCATCTCTCTCCCTCTTATTTTACACATTGTGGCTAGCCCTGCAGATATTTAGAGTTTATCACTTAAGTCTCTTTGTGTATATTCAATGGTGAGTTTTAATCTGCCATTACCATTTCCCACATTTAGTAAAACACTGGTATCTATTTATGTCCTATTAATGAATGCAGTCATTCTATATCTGTCCTTTTCCTTCTGACTAATTTCACTCAGCATGATAGTCTCCATGTCCATCCATTTGCAGGTAAATTTCATAATGTCATCTTTTCTGACAGCCGCATAGTATTCCATAGTGTAGATGAACCACAGTTTCTTTAGCCAGTCCTCTGTTCTCGGGCATTTAGGTTGTTTCCAGATTCTAGCTATAGTGAATAGCGCAGAGATGAATAAAGAAGTACAGATAGTGTTTCTGCTATGTGTTTTTCAGTCTCTCGGGTATATTCCCAGGAGTGCTATTGCTGGATAAAATGGGAGCTCAATATCTACTTTTCGGAGGAATGCCCATATTGTTTTCCAAAAGGGCTGGACCAGTCGGCACTCCCACCAACAGTGGATCAGAGTCCCTTTTTTCCCCACATCCACGCCAGCACCAGTTGTTCTTGCTGTTTTGGATGTGTGCCAGTCTCTGTGGTGTGAGATGGTACCTCATTGTTGTTTTGATTTGCATCTCCCTGATGATTAAAGATGAAGAGCACTTTTTCATATGCCTTTTGGCCATTCGAATTTCTTCTTTTGGAAGCTTCTGTTCATTTCTTCTCCCCATTTTTTGATGGGGTTGGCTGTTTTTTTTCTTGTGGAGTGCTAACAGTGCCTGATATATCCTGGATATTAACCCCTTGTCAGATGGGTATTGGGTGAATATCCTTTCCCACTCTGTGGATTGTCTTTGTATCTTGGTTACCGCTTTCTTTTGAGGTGCAGAAGCGTTTCAATTTGATATAATCCCATTTGTTTATCTTTGCTTCCATTTGCTTGGTCAGTGGTGTGTCCTCTTTAAAGATACTTTTCAGTTTCAATGTCGTAGAGCGTTTCTCCTATGTTTTCTTCGATGTACCTTATAGATTCATGTCTGACGTTGAGATCTATAATCCATTTTGATCTGACTTTTGTGCATGGTGTAAAAGGAGGTCTAAGTTCATTTTTTTACACGTAGCTGCCCAGTTTTCCCAGCACCATTTGTTGAAGAGGCTTTCTTTGCTCCACGTAATATTTTTTTGCTCCTTTATCGAAGATTAAGTGGTTGTATATTTGAGAATGTGTCTCAGGATACTCAGTTCTGTTCCATAGGTCTACACGTCTGTCTCTATACCAATACCACACTGTCTTAATTACAACTGCTCTGTAGTAGAGCTTGAGGTTGGGGAAAGTGATACCTCCCATCTTCTTTTTCCCCAAGGATTGCTTTAGCTATTCGTGGGGTTTTATTATTCCATACAAATTTCAGGAGTGTTTGTTCAATTTCTTTGAAGAACATCATGGGTATCTTTATAGGGACCGCATTGAATCTGTATAAAGCTCTAGGGAGTATTACCATTTTGATAATGTTAATCCTTCCAATCCATGAGCAGGGAATGTGTCTCCATTTCCTCAGGTCTTCTTTTATTTCCTGAAGTAACGTTTTGTAGTTTTCTTTGTAGAGATCCTTTACATTCTTTGTCAAACTGATTCCTAGGTATTTGATTTTCTGCGGCGCAATTGTGAATGGGATAGTTTCTTTAATGTCCGTCTTTTCTTCTTTCGCTGTTTGCATATAGGAATGCCATTGACTTTTGGGTATTGATTTTGTACCCTGCTACTCTACTATAGGGATGTATTATTTCTAGGAGCCTCTTGGTAGAGAGTTTCGGGTTTTCCAGGTATAATATCATGTCATCTGCAAATAGTGATAACTTGGCTTCTTCCTTTCCTATCTGGATGCCATTAAGGTCTTTTTTTCTTTCCTGATTGCTATGGCAAGTACTTCCAGTACTATATTGAATAGAAGAGGTGAGAGTGGGCAGCATTGTCTTGTCCCTGATCTTAAGGGGAAGGCTTTCAGTTTTTCCCCATTGAGAATAATGTTTGCTGTGGGCTTGTAGTGAGATGGCCTGGATTATGTTGAGGAAGGCTCCTTCAATCCCCATTTTTCGGAGATCTTTTATCATGAACGGGTGTTGAATCTTGTCAAATGCCTTCTCTGCATCTATTGATATGATCATATGGTTTTAGTTTTCTTTTTTGATATGATGTATTATGTTGAACCATCCTTGCATTCCCAGGATGTATCCCACTCGGTCATTGTATATAATCTTTTGATGACTCTTTGGATTCTATTTGCTAGTATTTTGTTGAAGATCTTAGCATCTGTATTCATCAGGGAGATTGGTCTGTAGTTTTCCCTTTTTGTGGCATCTTTGTCTGCTTTGGGTATCAGGGTGATATGTGCCTCATAAAAGCTATTTGGGAGTGTTTCTGTTTCTTCAATTTGCTGGAAGAGCTTAAAAAGAATTGAGGAGTAGGTCCTCTTTTAAAGGTTTTGTAGAATTCACTGGTGAATCCATCTGACCTGGGCTTTTGTGTTTGGGGAGACTTTTGATTACCGATTCTATTTCCTCGATGGAGATAGGTTTGTTGAGGTATTCCAAATCTTCTTGTTGCAGACTTGGGAAGGTATAGGAATTCGGCAATTTGTCCATTTCTTCTAGGTTCTCTTGTTTCATTGCATACAGGCTCTCATAGTAATCTCTGATGATCTTTTGAATTTCTGTGGTTTCTGTTGTGATGTCCCCATTTTCATTTCTGATTCTATTTATTTGGGTTCTCACTTTTCCTTTTCTTACAAGTCTTGCAAGTGGTTTGTCAATCTTGTTTATTTTTTTAAAAGAATCAGCTTCTGGATTGTTTTTTGACATTCCATCTCATTGATTTCTGCTCTAAGTTTTATTATTTCTTTCTTTCTGCTTGGGTTGGGCTCCTTTTTGTTGATCACTCTCTAAGATCTTAAGTTTGAAGTCGGACTGTGTATGATGGCCTTTTCTTCTTTTCTGATGAATACTTGAAGAGCTATGAACTTGCCTCTCTAACACTGCTTTCGCTGTATCCCACAAGTTCTGGTAATTAGTGTCTTCAGTCTCATTTGTTTCCAGGAATCTTTGGATTTCCTCTTTGATTTCTTTTATGACTTGCTGGTGTTCAGCAGTGAGCTGTTTAGTTTCCAGGTACTTGGTATTGGTCTCCGTTTTTGTGTACAATTAACTTCTATTTTCAGTGCATCATGGTCTGAAAAATAGTTGGCACAATTTCTATCTTCTTGATTTTATGGAGGTATGATTTATGGCTCAGCATATGATCTATTTTGGAGTATGTTGCATGTGCACTGGAGAAGAAAGTGTATTCAGCTTTTTGGGAATCAAATGCCCTGCGTATGTCTACCAGCCCTCTTTCTTCCATCTCTTTTTTTAGGGCCAGTATTTCCTTGGTAAGTTTCAATCTTGTTGATCTATCCAGGGTTGATAGAGCAGTGTTGAAGTCTCCAACTACAATTGTGTTGCTGTCAATGTCTTCTTTGAAGTCTATTAGTAGTTGTTTTAGGTATTTGCTGGCCCCTCATTGGGTGCATATATGTTTAATAGCGTGATTTTTTCCTGATATATGCATCCCTTGACTATTAAGAAGTGACCTTCCTGTCCCTTCTGACCTTTTTCAGCCTGAAGTCTATGTTGTCAGATACCAGTATGGCTACCCCAGCCTTTTTGGATGGGAGTGTTTGAGTGAAGGATTGTTTTCAAGCCTTTTATTTTGAGCCTGTCTTTGCTCCGATTGTTCAGATGTGTTTCTTAAAGGCAGCAGAATGTCGGATTCAATTTTTTGATCCATTTTGCCATTCTGTGTCTCTTAACTGGTGCATTTAGACCATTGACATTGAGAGATTTTATTGTCATGGGATTTTGTGCCATCTTTCTGAATAGGTTGGTTGTTCTTCTGGGTTATGTCTCATCTTATAGTAGATCTTTCAGTCTTTCTTTTTAAGGTTGGTTTTGATTTTACAAAGTTCCTAAGCTGTTGTTTATCCAAGAAGTTGTATATCTGCCCTCAAATCTGAGTGAGATTTTAGATGGATAAAAAATTCTTGCTGAGGCATTCATTTCATTAAGTTTTTTTACTATATCCCACCACTGCCTTCGGGCTTGGAGGGTGTCTTCTGAGAAGTCCACTGAAAGTCAAATGGATGCACCTTTGTATACAATTTCCTTCTTTGATCTTGCTGCGTGAAGAATTATGTCTCTGTCTATGGCATCCATTACTTTGACTAGGATGTGTCTTGGGGTCTTTCTATTGGGGGTCTCTTCTTGCTGGTAAGCATTGGGATTCTTGGACCTGGATGCCTTTGTCCTTTAACTAGGGGAAATTTTCAGCCAGGATGTTTTAACTGTTTTAATTTCCTTGGGGTTACTTTCCTGTTCCTCTGGGACTCCGATGATTCTTATGTTGTTCCGCCTGGCTTCATTCCATTGTGCTCTGTTCAGTTGCTGATCCATTTTCCGGTCTTTTTTCCATCTTATGTAGATCTCTGAGTGCTTTCTGCAGCTCATCTTCAGTCTCACTGATTCTCTCTTCCCCTGCTGTCATCCTACTGTTGAGAGCCCTGATTGTGTTTTTCATTTTGTCTACTGAGTTTTTAAGCGATTATATTTCTATTTGCATGGTTCTCATTTCTGCTCTCATTTCCTCCCGTAGTTTATTGACTGCCCTTTCAACTGCTTCATTTATATTCTCCGGTATTTTATTGGACATCTGCTCAATTTTTTCTTTGAGCTCCTTAAACATCCTACCAATTTCTTCTCTAATTTCATTGTCAGAGAGATCATGCACATCTGTCTTCTTTTTGAGTCTTCAGGGTCGATTCCTTTATCTGTTCTTTGAGCTGGGGATCTGCATTGTTTCCCCATGGTGTTGTGGTGTTCAGGGATAGATTCCGCTAGTGTACTGTTTCTTTTTTCTTGAGGGTGTTATCTTCCCTTGGTGTTGAATTTCCTAGTTTTTGTATTGATAAGCGGCCGCTATAGCGGCCGCCCGCCTGGCCAACTGCACACCCCAGGGAGGCTACCTGAGGCAGCGTCAGGCTGGGGTGAGAGTTCAAAATGACCGTTTACTTCAGCTTCCGCTCTGACTTCTGGGGGTTGTAGTTCTACCTTCTGCCAATACCTGGGGCTCTATCACGACCCCAGGTGCCTGCCCAGCCAGCCGCACACCCCAGGGAGGCTACCTGAGGCGGAGTCAGGCCAGTGTGAGAGTTCAAAATGACCGTTTATTCTGCTTCTGCTCGGACTTCTGGGGGTTGTAGTTCCACCTTCTGCCGAGACCTGGGGCTCTAACATGACCCCAGGCACCCGCTCAGCCAGCTGCACACCCCAGGGAGGCTCTCATTTTTTTACATGTAGTTGCCCGCTTTTCCCACCTGCACTTGTTGAAGAGGCATTCCTTGATCCATTTCTTACTTTTATGTCCTTTATCAAAGATTAAATGATCATGTGTTTGAGGATGAGAGTCAGGAATTCAACTCTTTTCCATAGGTACACAGGTCTGTTTTTATTCCATTACCATGCTGTTTTAATTACTACTGCTTTGTAGTACAATTTGAAACTGGGAAAGTTGATATCTCCCATCTTTTTCCCAAGGATTTCTTTATCTATCCATGGGGGGGTTATTATACCAGATGAATTTCAGGAGTGTTTGGTGAATTTCTTTATTTCTTTGACGAATGTCATGGATATCCTTATAGGGACCACATTGAATCTGTACTAAGCACTAGGGAGTATTACCATTTTGACCTGTTGATTTTTCCCATTCATGAGCAGGGAATGTGTATTCATTTCCTCCTATCCTCTTTTATTTCTTGAAGCAGGGTGTTGTAGTTTTCTTTGTACAGGTCCTTTACACTCTTGGTTAAGCTGATTCTTAGATATTTGCTTTTCTATGGCACTATTGTGAATGGAATCATTTTCTTAATATTCCTTTTTGCTTTTTGTTATTTGTATATAGAAAAGCCATGGATGTTTGGGTACTGATTTTGTACCATGCCACTCTAAGTGTCTATTGTTTCTAGGAGTTTTTGGTAGAAAGCTTAGGGTTTTCTAGTTATAATATCATGTCATCTGCAAATAGTGATAGCTGGACTTCTTTCTTGCCTATCTGGATGCCCTTAATGTCCTTTTCTCTCTAATTGCTATGAAAAGTACTTCGAGTACTATTTTGAATAAAAGAGGTGAGAGTGGGCAACCTTGTCTTGTCCCTATTTTGGGGGAAGGCTTTAGATTTTTCCCCCATTGAGAATGATACTCGCTGTGGGCTTTTCATAGATGGCTTTGACTATATTGAGGACGGTTCCTTCAATTCCCATTTTTTAGGGGTTTTAATCATGAACGGATGTTGGTTCTTGTCAAATTATTTCTCTGCATCTATTTATATGCTATCTTTTTTTATTTTTTCTCTTATTGATATGATATATTATGTTGATTGACTTGCAAATGTAGAACCATCCTTGCATTCCCAGAATGAATCCTAGTTGGTCATGGTTAGTGAAACCAAGAGCTGGTTCTTTGAGAAAATAAAGAAGATTGACAAACCACTGGCTTGTCTTATAAGGACAGGAAAAGAAAGAACCCAAATTAAAAGAATCAGAAATGCTTCCCACCAGGTGCGTTCCTGCGACGGGCAGCACCCGAGCCACTCCACTCCAGGATAAAGGGCTCCCACTTTGAGGAGGGGACCAAGCCCCGCCCAGCTCGTCGGACCTCCCACTTAACGCCATCCAGCCCCAACGCCCAGGAGATCCCCGTGCTCTTCCCACTAGGTGTGTTCCTGGGGAGGGCAGCCCCCCAGCTACTCTGCTCCAGGATAAAGGGCTCCCACTTTGAGGAGGGGACCAAGCCCCATCCAGCTTCCTCGGACCTTCCACTGCAATACCCCACCCCGACCCCCCTGACTCTGGAACCACCCACTGACACCCCAAAATTCAAAACCCCTGAGCGCAAAGTATTGTCTATCCACCAGATACCACTAAGCATTGGCCCCTACACTCTTTGCTATATGTCCCTGGCTGCAAAGTAATTTAGGCACCTACTAACTCTATTGACTAGTCACCGGAACACACATTTTCAACCTCACGATAGTCATTATGGTAAAGCAGCGCAGAAGTTCTTCAAACTCTATGATTGAAGTCACCAATACAGATGAGTCAAGCAATAACTATGAGCTATATAACCTCTTTGAAAAGGAATTTCGGAAGCAACTGTTAAAGATGCACAAGCAAATAAAAGAAACAATAGAATACAAAGTCAATAAAATACAGGAGGACATGGGAGCAGAATTGAGTAAATTTCAGACCAAAGTACAAGCAGAAATGACAAATATTAACCACTCCTGGGAATCTATTCTGGGAAACCAAAAATACGCAGCAGAAACACCATCCCTACTTTTATGTTCATAGCAGAATTATTCACAATAGCCAGAATCTGGAAGCAACCAGAGTGCCCAAAAATCGATGACTGGATAAAGAAGCTTTGGTACATCTACACAATGGAATACTATGCAGCTGTTAGGAAAAATGAAGTTATAAAATTTGCCTATAAATGAATGGACATAGAGAAGATTATGTTGAGCGAAATTAGCCAGAAGGAGAGAGACAGATAGAGAATGACTGCATTTATTTGCATGGCATAAATATATAGGTACATATTATGATACCAATATCATAATATGTACCTCCTGATATATGTTTCACTTGACCACATACCAAGGTCAAGTGAAACATATATCAGGAGGTCTTGTCAAAGGTGGAAATTATCACAAACGTGTGGGAGTCAGAGGTTAGGTAAGACAGAAAATGGAACAGGGTGCTAATAATTGTCAAGGTTACTAATGCCAACCTAGAACTGAGCATTAAATAGAGGCAAAAGGATACATATGACAACCTTTTAATGTATGTTCTGTAATCCATAGTCTGGAAGGGAAGGAAAAGAGAAAGAGATAGAAAGGGAAAGAAATAAAGGACCTGCCATGGAGGTGGGCTGGGGAATGGGGAGGGAACCGGGGATGTTGGTGGTGGGAGATGGGCACTGGTGGAGGGACGGGTGCTGGAACACTGTATGACCAAAACCCAAACATGAACTTTTTAATTGTATATCTTTTTATTTGTATATCTCATGGTAGTATAATAAAATACTTTAAAAAAATGAGGTAAGTGAACTGAAAAACACAGGGGAAGGCCTCCCAAAGCAGAGTAAAGCTACTGAAGAAAGAATTAGTGATCTCGAAAACGAGATTCAGAGATTCTGTAGACTTGATCACTTGATCACTTGATCCCGTTACTCATCGATTTGCTCGAGCGGAAACCAGTAACATTTCCATTGGACCCTATCACGGGCCAATGTAGCCCAATGGCATCTGGTTGATTCAGGAATATGAAGAGCCTCAAACCGTTCCTTCAGGGTCTTAACAAGGAAGTCTGACCATCTTGTAGGTGGGCGGCCACGTGATCTTTTGACATCCCGTGGGATCCAGTCGGTAACGGCTCTAGTCCAGCGGTTGTCTCCAAATCGCATTACATGTCCAGCCCATCTGATTTTCGATGCCTTGGCAAACGAGACAGCATCCCGGATTCTGGAATAGCGACGGAGGTCAGAACTCCGGATTCCTTCTCTCACTTGAGTGAGGACGTGATATTCCAAGCATAGCTCTTTCGATGCCTCTCTGGGAGACCCGAATAGCATTCTTATCCTGCTTTCGTAGGGCCCAGGTCTCTGAGGCGTATGTTAATGCAGGGAGAACGGTGGAGTCGAAGAGATGTGCCCGGAGCCAGAGGTTCTTTGTCCTTTTAGCTATTTCTTCGATGCCTTTGAAGGCATTCCATGCCGCTCTCTTCCTCCTGCGCAGCTCAGGTTTTAGGTCATTCATCATGTTGACTTCTCGACCTAGGTACACATAACTGCTGCATTCAGAGATGTTAGTTCCATTGAGAGAGAATGGGGCCTCTGGAACTAGTTCATTTCTCAAGAACATAGTTTTCTTCAGATTCAGCTGTAGACCTACCTTTCCACATTCTCGGTCAAAGTCAGCCAGCATTTGTGCCGCTTGGCTAATGTTTGGTGTTATTAGAACGATGTCATCAGCGAAGCGGAGGTGGTGTAGTTGCCGACCATCTATCTTCACTCCCATTCCTTCCCATTCTAATTGTCTCATGATGTTCTCGAGGGTGGCACTGAAGAGTTTTGGTGAGATGGTATCACCCTGTCGAACCCCTCTTTTGACATCAATGATCACTTCTTTGTAGAATGGTGAGATCCTGGTGGTGAATCCGTAATACAGCTAACGAAGGATCTTGATGTATTGGATTTGAACACCCTGTTTGACTAGGGGCTTCGATGACTGCTTCAGTTTCCACAGAATCAAAGGCTTTCTGTAAATCAATGAACGTGAGACAGAGCGGCATCTTGTATTCCCTACAAACCTCAATGAGCTTAGTTACTGTGTGGATATGGTCGATTGTGCTGATTCCTTTCGGAAACCTGCTTGCTCGCATGGTTGACCTTCATCTAGTGTTCTGCTAATCCTGTTCAGGATAACTCGTGTAAACAGCTTGTAGATGACAGACAACAGGCAGATGGGGCGATAGTTGCCGATGTCATGAATGTCTCCCTTCTTGAACAGTAGAACTGTCCTGCTGGTTTTCCATTGGGAGGGCAGGTAGCGTGTGAAGAGCCGAGCTAGTGTATTGATGAGCACCGACGGCAGATTCTTCAGATGTTCGGGTCTGACTTTGTCTGGGCCTGGTGCTGTTCCCTTCTTTACCGATGAGATGGCATGTCTTATTTCAGAAGGGAGAACGTTGGGAATGACGTATCCATCCTGTGGAATTTGGTATGTGGGCAGGTGGATGTGGCTATCAAAGAGATTTGAGTAGAAGTCCTGGATAATCTTCTCCATTGCCTTTCTGGAAGATGTGATAGATCCATCAGGGCGTCTGAGGGCAGTCATCTTGGTCTTATAGTTGGCGAAGGACAGGCGGGCAGTGCGAATACTTTTCCCGGCTTCTGCTGCATCTTCCAGTATTTCTGCTCTTCTGTCTTTGAGGTCTGCTTTTATTGCTTCTCTGCACTGTTTAGCAAGCTTGGACGTTAGCATTTGGTCTCCTGAGGCTCGTGCCTTGCCTCGTTGGCGAATGAGCTCAAGAGTTTCTGAAGACAAGCGTCCTTTTGTGTCTTTCTCTCTCTCGGCATTCTTCGCACAATCATGGAGGTGCTGAACCAGTTGGTTGTATTCTTCATCGATGTCATCAATGATGGTATCTTCCCATGTTGTTGCAATGGTACTAAAGATTCCCAGTTGGTGGTCGTTCTGGGAGTTCTCTTCTTAAACTTTGCAGCCTTTTCTCCCCGTTGGGGAAGTAGAATTTTGCACAAAGGAGACGGTGGTCCGATCCTGTCTGGAATTTGGGGACGACAGCAACATCGGTCAGACAAAACCGATTCTGTAGACAACACCATAAAATGGAAAAAAGACTCACAATCTGTTGGAGGACAGATTTAGCTAATCTGGGAGCTTTGTTGTTTTGCCCACACCCAGCTTAATCTTATTTAAGTCAAGGTTCATTCTAATGAGACCTCTCTTCTATGTAAACACTGCTAGAGGGTGTGGCAGTTACAGAAGTCACCTTGATTGAATAACTTCTGACTTATACATCTACTAAGACTTCTATGTTTTCTAGATTGGGCACAGCTCCTCTTTATACCCACTGCACCCAACGTGGGACAGTTAGAATTTACCAGGAGACTACCACCCTGGCTACGTTGAGACCATAGGAAGACTATAGGAAGGATCATACTAGTTTGCTCTAAGCAGGCGAGTGTGACCCTTTCAGTACACGAGAACAAGATACTCAGAATCACCCTGGTGCAGATAATAATAAGAAGGACCTTGTGGGTACCATCTAGATTACATGAAGCTCATGAAGTTAAGATGTATTACTTTATATCAGCCCTCTCTCTCTCCAGTGTTTTACATAAGTGATAATCTCGGGATTAGTCCTTGGCATAACCTTTGTTTATACCTGCAATAAGGTGTGGCACTACACTCTGTTTAGGGTTCTTTGTTGACATGACAACCTCCCTTTTGGATTACTTTGGTGTATATAAGGGGCTGACTTCAGGCCCCTTCACCTTTTGCCTTTTGGTTCCTTAGCCTTCAGCTTTTGGCTCCTTTTGGCTTTTGGCCTTTTGCTCCTTCTTCTGAGTAGGACTCAGCTCGGGTGAGATCCTTTCTCTTTGGTGGGAGACTTAGGCTCTTTTGTATGGTCTAAGTTCAGATCAGAGCTAGAGTTTGCTAATTATATTGGAGTGCTGTGGAAGAGCTTTTGTACTATTAAAAGCCATTTTTGGAACTGCACCCGGACTCGTGAGTTTTCATCTGCTCCCCCGGCATCCTCGGGAGGTAGAAGACAACCTCTGTCCTGACACTGTCAGGGACACCTGCGGCGTGTTCCCGACAATAATCAATGAACACACTACCAGAGAAAATCGGGATGAAGCCAAAAGGAACAACATATGCATCATTGGAGTCCCAGAAGGGCAAGAAGAAAACCCTGATGAAGAATCTTTCAAAGCCATCATCGCCGAGAAGTTCCCTGAACTAAAGAAAGCATGCTCCCAGATACAGGAGGTTCGAAGGATACCAGCTAAAAGAAACCCCAATAAGAATACTCCAAGACATATCCTTATTAAAATGACAAAAATGATAGACAGAGATAGAATACTGAAAGCAGCAAGATCAAAGAAGGAAATCACATACAAAGGAGCATCCCTGAGATTTACAGCAGACTTCTCAGATGAAACACTCCAAGCCTGAAAACAATGGTGGGATATTGTGAAAAGACTCAATAAACTTCAGGCCTCACCAAGAATTCTTTACCCAGCTAGACTTACTTTCAGATGCGAAGGAAAGATACACAACTTCATGGATAAACAACAACTCAGGAAATTCATAGACTGAAAACCAACTTAAAAGGATTGAAGGGTCTATTGTAAAATAAGACAACCCAAAACCACAACAAGTTTAAACAGAAAGATGGCAGAAAATCCAATGACAATAAACTCTCTCAAAGTCAATGGTCTAAATGCACCAATTAAGAGACACAGGGTGGCAAAATGGATTGAAAAACTGAATCCAACATTCTGCTGCCTACAAGAAACACATCTGAATAACCAGAGCAAACACACTCTCAAAGTCAAAGGCTGGAAGACCATTCTGCATGCAAACAACCCCTCCAAAAAGGTGGCTGTGGCCATAGTCATATCTTACAATATAGATTTCAGGCTGCAAAAGGGTTAAAAAGGGACAATGAAGGCCATTTCTTAATAATTAAGGGGCATGTACAACAGGAAGAAATCACACTACTAAAGATATATGCTCCAAACGAGAGCCCAGCAATATACTTAAAATGACTATTAATAGACCTCAAAGAAGACATTAACAGTAGCACAATATTAGTCGGAGACTTCAAAACTGCCTTATCAACTATGGATAGATCGATGAGGCTGAAACTCACCAGGGAAATACTGGACCTGAAGGAAGAAATGGAAGAAAGAGTGCTGGTTGATATATACAGGGCTTTTCATCCCACAAAAGCTGAATACACATTTTCCAGTGCACATGGAACATACTCCAAGATAGACCATATACTGAGCCACAAAGCATACCTCAACAAAATAAAAAAAAAGATTGAAATTGTGTTGACTATCTTTTCAGATCACGATGCACTGAAAATAGTAGTAAACCATACACAGAAGCAGGGAGCTAAACCAAACACCTGGAAACTAAATAGCTCACTGCTGAACAACAAATGGGTCATAGAAGAAATCAAACAGGAAATCCAAAGATTCCTAGAAACAAATGACAATGAAGATACCAACTATCAGAACTTGTGGGACACAGCAAAAGCTGTGTTAAGAGGAAAGTTCATAGCTCTGCAAGCATTCATCAGGAAAGAAGAAAGGGCCCACATAAATAAACTGACCTCACAGCTGAAAATATTAGAAAAAGACCAACAAAAGAAGCCCAACCCAGGCAGAAGGAAGGAAATAATAAAACTTAGGGAGGAAATCAACGAGCTGGAAACCAAAAAAAAAAAAAAAAAAAACAATCCAAAAGATTAATGAAACCAAAAGCTAGTTCTTTGAAAAATTAAACAAGATCGACAAGCCACTGGCAAGACTTGTAATAACAGGGAAAGAGAGAACCCAAATAAACAGAATCAGAAATGAAAATGGTGACATCACAACAGAAAAAACAGAAATCCAAAAGATCATCAGAGGTTATTTTGAGAACCTGTATGCCACAAAACATGATAACCTAGAAGAAACAGATAAATTCCTGAAGTCCTATAACCTCCCACAATTGAAACAAGAAGACCTCCAATACCTGAATAAGCCTATCACCATTGAGGAAATTGAAACAGTAACCTAAAAGTCTGCCCAAACACAATAGCCCAGGTTCGGATGGGTTTACTAGAGAATTCTACCAAACCTTTAAGGAGGACCTACTGCCAGTCCTGTTCAAGCTTTTTCAGGAAATAGAAGAAACATAAACACTCTCAAATAGCTTTTACGAGGCACATATCACACTGATACCCAAAGGAGGGAAAGACAACACAAAGAAGGAAAATTACAGACCAATCTCCTTGATAAACACAGATGCTAAGATCTTCAACAAAATACTAGCAAACAGAATCCAAAGACTCATCAAAAAGATCGTACATCATGACCAAGTAGGATTCATCCCGGGAATGCAATGAGGATGGTTCAACATTCGCAAATCAATCAACATAATTCATCATATCAGTAAGAGAAAAAATAAAAACCACATGGTCCTATCAATAGATGCAGAAAAAGCATTTGACAAGATCCAGCACCCATTCATGATTAAAACCCTCCAGAAAATGGGAATTGAAGGAAGCTTCCTCAAGATAGTCAAAGCCATCTACCAAAAGTCCACAGAGAGTATCATTCTCAATGGGAAAATATTGAAAGCCTTCCCCTTAAGATCAGGAACACGACAAGATTGACCTCTCTCACCTCTTTTATTCAATATAGTACTGGAAGTACTCGCCATACAATCAGAGAAGAAAAGGACATTAAGGGCACCCAGATAGGCAAGGAAGAAATCAAGCTATCATTATTTGCAGATGACATAAAATTATACTTAGAGAACCATAAACTCTCGACCCAAAAACTCTTAGAAACAATAGAAATGTATAGTATAGTGGCAGGGTACAAAATCAATACCCAAAAGTCGATGGCTTTCATATACACAGATAACAAAAGAGAAGAAAGGGATATTAAGAAATCGTTTCTATTCACAATTATGCCACAGAAAATCAAATACCTAGAAATCAGCTTAAACAAGTGTGTAAAGGACCTATACAAAGAGAAGTATAAGACACTGCTTCAAGAAATAAAAGAGGACACGAGAAAATGGAAACACATTCCCTGCTTATGGATGGGGAGAAGTAACATTGTCAAGATGGTAATACTCCCTAGAGCTTTGCACAGATTCAGTGTGGTTTCTATAAGGATACCCATGACATTCTTTAAAGAAATTGACCAAACACTCCTGAAATTTGTATGGAATAATAAACCCCCACAGATAGCTAACTCAATCCTTGGGAAAAAGAAGATGGGAAGCATCACCTTTCCTAACCTCAAACTGAATTACAAAGCAGCAGTAATTGAAACAGCGTGGTACTGGAATAAAAACAGACCTGTGGAATAGAGTTGAGTAGGAAAGCCTCTACAACAAGTGGTGCTGGGAAAACTGGACAACTACATGTAAAAAAATGAATTTGGGCCTGTGTCTAACACCTTGCACAAAAATCAGATCAAAATAGATTAAAGATCTCAATATCAGACCTGAATGCGTAAGGTATGTTGAAGAAAATATAGGAAAAACCCTCCACGACATTGAAGCTAAACACATCTTCAAAGGTGAAACACCATTAACAAAGCAACTAGAAGAAAATATAAACATATGGGACTACATGAAACTGAAGAGCTTCTGCACCTCGAAACAGTGACCAAGATAGACAGTCCATAGAATGGGAAAGAATATTCACCCAATACCCATCTGATAAGGGGTTAATATCCAGGATATATCAGGCACTGATACAGCTATATAAGAAAAAAAACAGCCAACCCCATTAGAAAATGGGGAGAAGAGATGTACAGAAACTTTGACAAGGAAGAAATTTAATGGCCAAAAGGCATATGAAAAATGCTCATCATCACTAATCATCATAGAGATACAAATCAAAACAACAATGAGATATCACCTCACACCACAGAGACTGGCCCATATCCCAAAGGGTAAAAGCAACAAGTGCTGGCGTGGATGCGGGAAAAGGGGACTCTTATACATTGTTGGTGGGAACGTCAACTTGTACAACCTTTCTGGAAAACAATATGGACATTCCTCCAGAGACTAGAAATTGAGTTCCCTTTTGACCCAGCCATACCACTCCTGGGAATATACCCTGGGAAGCCAAAAACACAGCAGAAACACAATCCGCACTTTTATTTTCATAGCAGCACTATTCACAATAGCCAGAACCTGGAAATAACCAGTATGCCTGAGAACTGATGACTGGATAAAGAAATTGTGGCACATCTACACAATGGAATACTATGCAGCTGTTAGGAAAAATGAAGTTATGAAATTTGCCTATAAATGGATGGACAGGGAAAGAACCATGTTGAGTGAAATGTTTAGTCAGAAGGAAAAGAGAGAGGCATAGAATGACTGCATTTATTTGCATGACATAAATATACCAGGTGATCTTACCAAAAGTGGAAATTACTGCAAACATGTGGGAGTCATAGGTTAGGTAGATAGAGAATGGAACATGTGTGAATAAATGTCAAAACATTTGATACCAACATAGAACTGAGCATTAAATAGAGGCAAAAAATGCAAATGATGGCTTCTAAGTGTATGTAGAGCAACCCACAATGTGTAGGAGAAGGGAAGAGAGAGAGGGAGAGAGAGGAGATAAAAAACCTGCCATTTAACAGGGGCTAACAATAGTCGAGGGTACTAATGCCAACCTAGAACTGAGCATTAAATAGAGGCAAAAGGATACAAATGACAACCTTTTAATGTATGTTCTGTAATCCATAGTCTGGAAGGGAAGGAAAAGAGAAAAGAGAGAGAAAGGGAAAGAAATAAAAGAACCTGCCATGGAGCAGGGCTGGGGAAGGGGGAGGGAACCGGGGATGTTGGTGGTGGGAGATGGGCACTGGTGGAGGGACGGGTGCTGAAACACTGTATGACCAAAACCCAAACATGAACTTTTTAATTGTATATCTTTTTTATTTGTATATCTCACGGTGGTATAATAAAATACTTAAAAAAAAAAAAAAAAAAGAAGGGGAAATAAAACTACAAAACAAAGCAAAAAAAAAAAAAAAATAATTCCTGGTGGTGCTTTTGAGGACTATATGGGATGCTGGGGAGTGAATCTAGGTCAGCTGTGTGCAAGACAAATGCCCTCCCCATTCTACTATTGCTCCATCCCCAAGAAAATGCTTCTTTAAAAGCATCTGAAATGCAGGCCAGAGCGATAGCCCAGCGGGTAGGGTGTTTGCCTTGCACGCGGCCAGCCCATGCTGATGCTGGCCTGGGTTCTATCCCCGGCATCCCCATATGGTCTCCCGAGCACCGCCAGGAGTAACCCTGAGCATTTTCTGAGTGCAGAGCCAGGAGAAACCCCTGAGCATTGCCAGGGGTGACCCAAAAAAGCAAAATAAATAAATAAATAAATAAATAAATAAAAATAAAAAAAAATAAAAGCATCTGAAATGGTCTCTTTAGAAGCAGACTCGTATATGGGGAGATAAATGTGCATGAGGGTGTGCTGTGGAGTGAAGCGGACACTGGTGATCTGATCAGTTTTGAAACACTCTATTCCTGAAACCCAATCCTGGATAACTTTGTCTTTTTTAGTGTAATTAAATAAAACAATCATTAAAAACCATTTTTCTCAACATTTTCACAAAAATAAATGCAGATGCACAATGGTTAAATGAAAAAAAAAAACCTGCCATTTAGGCAGGCCATGGAAGGGGGAGGGAATTAGGGACATTGGTGGTGTGGAGATGGGCACTGGTGGAGGGCAGGGTGCTGGAACACTGTGTGACCGAAACCTCCGAAACTGAACAACGTTGTAATTGTATATCTCACAGTGGTATAATAAAATGTTTAAAAAAATCAGAAATGAAAATAGGATATCACAACAGAAAACACAGACATCCAAAGGACCATCAGAGATTATTTTGAGAGTCTGTATGCCATGAAACATGAGAACCTAGAAGAAATGTATAAATTCCTGAACTGCTATAACCCATTCAGCCCATGGCTAAAACAAGAAGACTTTTAATACCTGAATAAGCCTATCACCATTGAGGTAATTGAAACAGTAATCAAAAGTTTTCCCAAACACAAAACCCCAGGTTCAGATGGATTCACTAATGAATTCTTCCAAATCTTTAAGGAGGACTTACTGTCAGTCCTTTTCAAGCTCTTTCAGGAAATAGAAGAAAGAAACTCTCCCAAACAGCTTCTATGAGGTATATATCACCCTGATACCCAAAGCAGACAGAGACAACACAAAGAAAGAAAACTACAGACCAATCTCCCTGATGAACACAGATGCTAATATCTTCAACAAAATACTAACAAACAAAATCCAAAGACTCATGTGTTCTTTTGAAGTCCTATGGAATCCAGTGTACTCTCGTCCAGTGTTTGTCCCTAAATCAGATGTGCCCCGCCCATCTGATTTAATCATCTTGGCAAACGAGACAAAATCTTTGATTCTTGATCATCGATGGAGGTCTGAACTTGGAATCCTTCTCTCACTTGAATGAAGCATGATACTCCAAGCATGACTCTTTCAATTCCTCTTTGGGCTACTCAAATAGCCTTCTCATCTCTAAATATACTTAATAAGTGTAAATTGTGTTAACTTCTGTTTTATCATCTGCAATTGAAAATTATAAAAATAACTAGGAGATTTTTATTATTTTTTTAATTTAGATGACACTAAAGAGAAGGTCCTTATACAAAATGTGTTGATTAATTTTACTGTTAGTATATTATTGTTTTTATTTTTTATTTTTGGTGGGGGCATATTGAGAAGTAATCAGGGCAAACTTCTAGCTCTGTGCTCCGACCTCACTCCTAGTGATGCATGGGGACCATATGCAGTACCAGGAATGAACACTGGGTCAGGTGCATACAAGGTAACTTACCTACTGTGCTATGTATCAGTTATTGTTCAGTAATGGAGCAACTAAATTGAAGACAATAAGTCTATTACCTTGAGAATGTTAATCATAGTTCACATTTGGAAAGCTAGGAATCCCTCAGTTTTTCAGAAAAATGTTGTACAGTTTATTTTCTCTGCCTGCCCTGTAATTCCTCTTTTTGTCCCTCTCTTCTTGTTTTAGCTTAAGAGATATTTTGGGTTTGGCTATGTTTGAAATAGAACACACGGTTCCTCATATTCTTTCTGTTCATCAGCATGCACATTCTATTGTGTTACCAACAAGTCCCATGATATAGTTGTTGTGGTTGGTGTACTAGCATTGGTACTTTATTGTCAATTGAAATAAAATTGATATGAAATGCCATTAAGAATTTCTATGGATTTTGACAAATTTATAATTACAATGGTACAAAATGACATATACCTGTTATGTAGAGTAATTTCACTGGCTTAGAACTCCTCTGGGCTCTGCCTACTCATCCTTGTCTCTATAACCTCTGACACTTCCTAACTCTTTTCTGTCTCCACAATCTCTGGCACTTCCTGGTCCTTTTCCTTTTTCTGTGGGATTGCTTGGTTCTAGAAACTCATAGGACATAGTGTTTTTAGATAGGCTTCTGTTACTTCATGCTAGTTTCCTCAACATTTTTAAACTGCTTAGCGTTTTTATTAACAGTAATAATGTTATATTGTCCAAAAGTACCATAGCTTTACCCACTTTATTACTCAAGAGAATATTCATGATTTCCAAATTTTGACATTATGATGAGTAAGTACATTCTACATATTCTCCAGAGGTGTCCGTTATTTTTGTCTCTCTGGCAGTAACTTACATTTTTATTTTCTTGACAGCGTCTTTTGCAGAAAGAAAATGGTCAAACATTAGTGAAAGTCTGTGAATCAGTTTATTTTATGAAATGGGATTTTGCTGTTGCATTCAGATAATTCATAATTGCATTATCTGTGCATAATGCTGTGCATGTGGTTCATGTGAGCAAGCACACAAAAGTCATGTGCAAAGGCCTTGAGCACTGTGAAATGCAGTTTAGTTGCCCCATTTCCACAAGTTGTGCCCCTACAGTTACTAGCATGACAACAAAGTCATTATATTAAGCAAGATTATCTAAATGTGGCCAGATTTTATTCTAAGAGATTTATAGTTTTGCTCTAATAATTAAATATATGATGCATTTAAGTTATTTTGAGAAACGGTATAAGTTAATATCTAGTTGCATTGTTTTGCATGACAGTGCCCAGTTCTTCTATTATCATTTGTATATATTTTATAAGTGAACAAAGTTTTGTCTTTCCTCCCAATCTGTATCATTTTATTTTATTTTCTTACATTATTGCATAATTCCTGATTACAAGTATTGTGTTAGAAAGTAATGGCGAGCAATAACTGCTTTGATGATTGGGATCTTATTGGGGAGCTATTTATTATAAGTTTGTCTTTTCTTGTCATTAAGGTTCCTTAAATCAAGGAATGTCTCTAGTCCAAGTTATCAGAGAGTTTGTTCATAATTAGTATAAGATTTATACCAAACACAATTGAATTATATTGTGGCATTTATTTTTTTAGCCTGTGGATACATATAATATTTATTGATCAATGGAAGTTGAACTAGCTATGAATTCATTGATTATAAAAGTCTCTTTTAATATACCAAAATTGATTAATGATTTAAAGATTGTACCATGAATGACTAAACTAAAGAGTTTATTCAGTGATTTTGCTAACATTAAAGTGAGTTGAATGAGAGACAGAAGATAGCACTGTGGATAGGACTTGTCTTGCATGCCGCCAACTGGTGTTTGATTCCCAGCACATTATACGGTCCCCCAAGTCTGGCCAAGTGTGATATCTGACTACAGAGCCAGGAGCCATTAAGATGTGACATTCCTGCAGTCATGTGGTTCCAGAGGTAGAGATTCTAAAGGGTTCTTTTTTCTTCTTTTTTTTATTAAACATTTTATTATACTACAGTGAGATATGCAATTACAACGTTGTTCACATTTGGAGGTTTCGGTCACATAGTGTTCCAGCACCCCGCCCTCCACCAGTGCCCATTTCCCACCACCAATGTCCCCAGTTCCCTCCCCCTCCCATAGCCTGCCTAAATAGCAGGTTCTTAATCTCTTTTCTCTCTCCCTCTCTCTTTTCCTTCTCTTACACATTGTGGGTTGCACTACATACACTTAGAGGCCATCATGTGCATTTTTTGCCTGTATTTAATACTCAGTTCTATGTTGGTATCAGCCCTTTTGACATTTATTCACACATGTTCCCTTCTCTATCTTACCTAACCTCTGACTCCCACACGTTTGTGGTAATTTCCACTTTTGGTAAGATCACCTGATATAGTTATGTCATGCAAATGAGAGCCAGTATGGTACCATGACATTCTGTGGAACTGTCCAGGGTTTCCATCAAACCAGGAGGAAGTGAGATGTCTAGATCCAAAGTGGTGTGGGGAGCAGGAACTGGGGGAGTTTGTGACCTTCTAGACAGAGCAGCACAGGGCTATGCTGTAGACATTGTCCACCAGCTTTTCACACAAAGCAAGAGGCCATGGGCGGTCCCAGTCTAAGACAGCCTAAATATGTTCCATTTTAAGAACTGCATAGTTTAAGGACTATTGCTCTATTTTAAGGACTGCATATTTTAAGAACTATGCTCTCTTTTAAGGACTCATATCTTAATGAGTTAACTTTAAAAGTGTAAGTGAATTACATACAAAATCTTGTATTTGTCATGGCTTAGAAATGTTTTATTCACTTTGTTTGGGGGCCGGCATCTGGTAATGTTCAGCGATCTCTCTTGGCTCTGAGTCAGGCTTAACTCCTGGTGGCCTTAGAGGACCCACTTAGAGTACAAGGAATCAAACCTGTTTTGACTGAACGCAAATCACTCACCAGTACCCAATACAATCTAACTCTTCCTGTAATGTTTAAACAGTAGGAAAACACAATTGCCATACAATAAACAGTATTTCCTGAAATGGTGGCAGGAATTTAATAATGAAACCAGTTAGCATTTTTACTTTACTTAGGAATATGCTAGCCATGCAGAATTCACATAATTAAGCATATACTAAAATATTATAATTGTATTTCCCTTAGATAGTTTTTTCCTAGATTTTTTTAATCCTTTACATCCCTGTTGAGCTAATCAGAGCTAGCTGCAAAAGATAAGTGGTGATGCCCAGTTCTTCATTTGGCTTTTAATTGTATAAGAAAATAGTTGAGAAGTTTAAAAGTGATTGTTAACCTACCTTGAAAAGTGACATTTTAATAAAAGCACTGAAAAATATCCACAGGAAAACTCAAAAATAGAATTATAATTCCTACACTTTTTCCCTTGAGTCCTTCTTATTATTACTATAAATTCCAGCATAAAAATAATTATGCATCTCACCATGGTTTCAGGGCTAAACCTTGTAATGAGTATGGAATAACTAAGCCATATAATTATTTATTCTAAAGTATAATTAAAGTAGTTTAAAATTTTTATTTTTCTTTCTTTTTTTACAAAGCAATGCTCAATTTAATAGCACTCCTTACTGTCTTCTGGAAACAATTGCTATTCTAACAAAATAGTTTGATTACATGAGAAAGATTTTGATATTGAATTTGAACTATCCATGTACTTTCTTTTACTGGAGATTGCCATATGCACATTTCTTAATTTTTAACTAAATATTTTAAACAAAATAGCTCTGTTTCAGAGATCTGGGGACTCTCATTAAACATATAATATCTTTCTTATAAAACTACAAGGTTAACCTGCCATTAATTTATAGACTTATTAAACTATTTTGATAGCCTCATATGAAAAAATTATGTAATTTAAAGAATACTAGTAAACATATATTTCATGCTTACAATGTTCCAACAGCACCCTCCCCACTATCTTTTTCCTGCACCCCATCCTCACTCATAGTAAGCCAAGTTCTGTAAAGCAGTTCTCAGATGCTGTTGTCTTTGGCAGTTTGTGAATCCCTTCATATGTTTCCATACATCCTGTATATTATGGGGATCATTATGTATCTGTCTCTGCCCAACTATCTTCATTCAGTATAATAATTTCAGAACAATCCATGTAGAACCTAATTCCATGATTTTGTATTTTCTTATGTTGAGCAGTATTCCATTGTGTGTATACACCATAGTTTCTTTATCCACACATCCATTCTTTGACACGTTTTTTGATGTGGTCATATTGTTTTCAAAAAAAGAATAAACCTACAATACTCCCACCAGTGGAGGATAAAGTCTTCTTGTTTCCCAAATCCATGCCAACTCTAGTTGTTATTACTCTTTTTTTGTTCTGTGCATCCTCTCTGTTATGAAGTGGTAACTTAATGTTTTGATATGCCCTTCCCTAATTATGGGCGATGCAAAACATTTTTTCCAAATATCTATACTTGAACAAAATGTGTCTTTGGGAAAGTTTCTGCTCATTTGTTATGACCATTTTTGATGGAGTTGGTGCTCTTATTCTTTTAAGTTTTACAACTGCTTCCTATATTTTGATTATTAACCTTTTTATTTGAGTGGTGAATAAGTGTTTTCTCTTAGTCTTTGGGTTGTCTTTTTTATATTAATCTTTTTGAAGTACAGAAGCTTATTAGTTTGGTATAGTCCCTTTTTAAAAAAATCATTGCTTCTGTTTGCTAGGCTCATGGCATTTAATCATTTCATATGGCTCTAGGGCCACCAGCGACAGCCTATCACAGCCTATCACACCATCTGGCTGTGACATCTGTCACCCCATTAATCACCAGGCTTGATTCGGCTGATCTGGCTGGCTAGGCGGGTGTCCCTTCCTTCCTCATCTATAAATGCTATATTTAGTGGTGACTACAAGGATATGCCACCTGCATGGCAAGCCTGACAAGCTGCCCTGTTTTATTTGATATGCCAAATACCAGTAACAATTATATTAGTTCATTCCCATGACCTAATATAATGGTTTGAGGCTCTTTATATTCCTGGAGCGAATAGATGCCCTTGGGCCCTACTAGCATGAGACAGGACATATGGAGATGTTACTGGTGCCTGCTCTAGCAAATAGATGATCAACAGGAGTATAGTGATAGTGATAGTCAGCTGAGCTAGGGGAGAGCCGGATGGCAGCTGTTCTCCGTGGTCTTCTTTGAAAATTTCATTTTGGTGACCTTTGTTCCCTCTGGATCTTATCTTGGAGGGGTGTTCCAGCCTTTTCTGGTCTAGACTAACATCAGATAAAGGTTTTATCAAGTCAGACCTTAGTCCTGATGGCCTCGCGGCTAGGTGGTTCTATTAGGAATTTGAATGCCATGGAAGCACTTTCTGTCTGTCCACCTATATCCAAAGGACAAGACTGAATTCCTACCATTGTCATTCCCACCCAGTAGTCTGTAAAGTCTTTGGAAGTAGCCATGGTGAAAGATAAAACTAGGGATCTGATACATAAACCACCCTCATCCTGTAGATTAAAATAAACAAGGCAAGGAGAGTTATCCATATAACTGCTATGTGTAAAGAAACTTTAGTCTCTAACTTGCATAGTACAGAAATAAGTGACTAAGAATTGGGAACAACAATAACAGCACAAGTATTTAAACAAATGAGATGTTAGAATGCAAAAAGATGTAAAAAGAATATAAAATTGTTTGAATTGGAAGTTTTCTCTGAATTAATCATAAATACACATCGAAAGTATGCCAGATATTCCTCCGAAAACTAGACATTGAGCTCCCATTTGATCCAGCAATAGCACTCCTGGGAATATACCCGAGGGGCCAAAAAACACATAGCAGAAACACTATCTGTACTTCTTTATTCATCTCTGCGCTATTAACTATAGCTAGAGTATGGAAACAACCTAAACGCCTGAGAACAGAGGACTGGCTAAAGAAACTGTGGTTCATCTACACTATGGAATACTATGCGGCTGTCAGAAAAGATGAAATTATGAAATTTACTTGCAAATGGATGGACATGGAGACTATCATGCTGAGTGAAATTAATCAGAAGGAAAAGGACAGATATAGAATGACTGCATTCATTAATACGACATAAATAGATACCAGTGTTTTACTAAATGTGGGAAATGGTAATGGCAGATTAAAACTCACCATTGAATATACACAAAAAAGACTTAAGTGATAAACTCTAAATATCTGCAGGGCTAGCCACAATGTGTAAAATAAGAGGGAGAGAGATGCAGAGACAGAGAGAGAGGGGGAGAGAAAGAGAGGAAACAGGGCTACCTGCTGTTGAGGCAGCCTGGGGGTGTGAGGGGGTGGGGTACATTGGTGGTGCAAATGGGGCACTGGTGGAGGGATGGATGCTGGAATACTATATTACCAAGAACCAATTGTGAACACCTTTGTAATTGTATGTCTCACGGTGGTATAATAAAAAATTAAAAAATAAAGAAAGTATGCCAGATTCTAGGACTGGAGGTTAAGATTGTGAAGGGTTGGTGTGAGAGCCAGTGGTATTATCAATTACAAATGAAAATTAATGTCAGTTATACTGTAAGCAACAGAGCATGTCATATAATAAATAAAGTTTTTTTCAACACTTCATAAATGAAAAATTAGGAGCAAATGTGAGTTAGGATTAAAATATGTTCAGTAATAGTATAATGTCCTAGACACCATCACTTCATGAGGTCAAGGAAAAGAAATGAAACTTAGCACCAATAAAGATCAGCAATGTAGGCTCTCCTTTTGAGATCACATTTGAATATGGAAAGTAAAAGATCAACATGAAAAATATTTCAGTCACTGTCAAGGAGAATAAGTATTCCATGTCTTTTGACCTGAGTATTCTTTCCATTAGTTTGTGAAAAATTAAATAGCTTCATGCCAAGTAATGAAATATGATTTAATTTTCTTTCTAACAGTAGTTAGTGTCACATCTTTTTTTTTTAATTTTTTTATTATACCACCGTGAAACATACAATTACAAAGGTGTTCATAATTGGTTCTTGGTAATACAGTATTCCAGCACCCATCCCTCCACCAGTGCCCCATTTCCACCACCAATGTACCCCTCCTCCTCCCGTCCCCCACCCGCCTTAATAGCAGGTACCCCAGTTTCCTCTCTTTCTCTATCTCTCTCTCTGTCTCTGCATCTCTCTCCCTCTTATTTTACACATTGTGGCTAGCCCTGCAGATATTTAGAGTTTATCATTTATGTCTCTTTGTGTATATTCAATGGTGAGTTTTATTTTTTTTTATTTTTTTTTTTTAAATATGACTTTGAATTTTATTTCAGTATAACTTAATTCCATGTACTATAATCATCTAAAATTTCCCTGTACAACACTAAAGTTAACATATTCCATGCTTTTTATTTTTTTTTAAAGATATACATTTATTTTTATTTCATTTTCTGATTTACTCATTTTTGTTTTTATCTTTTTTTTTAATTTTTTATTATACCACAGTGAAACATACAATTGCAAACGTGATCATAATTGGTTCTTGGTAATACAGTATACCAGCACACATCCCTCCACCAGTGCCCCATTTCCACCACCAATGTACCCCACCCCCTCCTGCCCACCCCCATGCTGCCTTAATAGCAGGTACCCCAGTTTCCTCTCTTTCTCTCTCTGCTCTCTCTCTCTGTCTCTGCATCTCTCTCCCTCTTATTTTACACATTGTGGCTAGCCCTGCAGGTATTTAGAGTTTATCAATTAAGTCTCTTTGTGTATATTCAATGGTGAGTTTTAATCTGCCATTACCATTTCCCACATTTAGTAAAACACTGGTATCTATTTATGTTGTATTAATGAATGCGGTCATTCTATATCTGTCCTTTTCCTTCTGACTAATTTCACTCAGCATGATAGTCTCCATGTCCACCCATTTGCAGGTAAATTTCATAATTTCATCTTTTCTGACAGCCGCATAGTATTCCATAGTGTAGATGAACCACAGTTTCTTTAGCCAGTCCTCTGTTCTCGGGCATTTAGGTTGTTTCCTGATTCTAGCTATAGGGAATAGCGCAGAGATGAATAAAGAAGTACAGATAGTGTTTCTGCTATGTGTTTTTCGGTCTCTAGGGTATATTCCCAGGAGTGCTATTGCTGGATCAAATGGGAGCTCAATATCTAGTTTTCGGAGGAATGCCCATATTGTTTTCCAAAAGGGCTGGACCAGTCGGCACTCCCACCAACAGTGGATCAGAGTCCCTTTTTCCCCACATCCACGCCAGCACTGGTTGTTCTTGCTGTTTTGGATGTGTGCCAGTCTCTGTGGGGGTGAGATGGTACCTCATTGTTGTTTTGATTTGCATCTCCCTGATGATTAAAGATCTTTTTACTGTGATTTTTTTTTATTTGTGGGTTGACCTGAAATTATACATGTCACAGATAAACATCTTGGGACTCAGATTCCAGATATATTACTAACTAGTTCTAGAGAAAGTAACGATCTTTCCAAGTCTCAGCTGTTTGACAAACTCTGGATAACATTTTCTACATTAGAGGATTATTACATGATTTAAAGTTAATGCATGGAAAGAGCATTTGGCACCCTGCCTGATCCACAGGGGCTAGTCGCTGTAAAATGTGATTTTATTGTTGTTTCCATTATCAATTTAGTCCCCAGGCAGAATGTTGGTATCAGTCTCTGTCATTTCAGCAATTTAAGACAAAGTTGCTCTGACAGATTAATGCTTCGGCATGTGCCTATTTTTTTTCTTTTTATTTCTTTATTATTATTTACTTTTTGGGGTCACATCAGGTGATGATCTGGTATTGCTCATGGCTCCACATTCAACAATAACTCCTAGTGTTGCTTGGGTGACCACATAGGATGCCAGGGATAAAATTATGGTCAGCTGTGTTCAAGGCAAATGCTCCCCCACTGTACTATCACTCAGGCCCTTATTTTTATTTCTTACTCAGGAGAACAACTGATATTTACTGATTATTAAATGATTATTCTCAAATAAGATTATTCTCTTACTTGAGAATAATCATTTCAGGTTCATGCAATAATATATCATAAATGAAATTATATGCGGGAATACTTATTTACACAGTAAGAACTTCCAGAAGTCTTAAAAATGACCACCACGTGATGGAGAAATTACTAATACCTCAATTATATTACCAAGATCAAAGACAGTTCTACAAGCTATGCAACATGGTTTTCATTAAGTTAACACATTTTCTTTAAGTTTTTTTCATTTTTTTTCTTTTTGGGTCACACCCGGCAATGCTCAGGGGTTACTCCTGGCTCTGGACTCAGAAATTACTCCCTGGAGGCTCGGGGGACAAGCATATGGGATGCTGGGGAACGAACCTGGGTCAGCTGTGTGCAAGGCAAATGTCCTACCCTCTGTGCTATTGCTCTGCCCCCCAAGTTAACAAATTTTCTATAAAGTGACAATTATTTTAATGCATCCCTCAGCAGTCTAAATATTTATTAAACTCTATATGGTAGTCAAACAAAAGAGAAAGAATTGTCATGTACAAGAAGTCACATAAGACAAACAACTAGAATTAAAGATTGACAGAGATTGTTCAAAGACATTTGCATTGACAGAATTACAGGAAAACTAACTGCTGTCATCAAGCATTTACTATGCTCTGAGGGAGTCACCATATTTGAAGACTCAGGTTAGTAAAGTGATTATAAGTCACTTGATCACTTGATCACTTGAATCCCGTTATTCATCGATTTGCTCGAGTGGGCGCCAGTAACATTTCCATTGGACCCTATCACGTGCCAATGTAGCCCAATGGCATCTGGTTGATTCAGGAATATGAAGAGCCTCAAACCGTTCCTTCAGGGTCTTAACAAGGAAGTCTGACCATCTTGTAGGTGGACGGCCACGTGATTATAAGTCATTTAGAGAAAAAGAAGCATTACAGTGGTTCAAACCTGATTCTTCATGTGCATTATGTACCAGAAAGTCATGCTAAATAAAAACTTTCATTTCTTTTTGTCTTTTTTTTAGAAATAGTTTAAGAGAATAATGGTAAAAGCAAAAACAGGCCAACACTTGATATGTAGAAATTTCTATTTAAAAAGACATTTTTGTTCTAGCATACATATCTCCCTGATGGATGGCTGGTAAGCATTTTTCCAGTAAATATGAATGTGAACACAAAGTAGGAGCATGGAAGGAAACATTCCTGGTCTAATTACACAGAATATTCATTTTTCTAATAATCATTGTATTTTCTACTACTTACAATAAAATATGCTAGGTATATTCTGAAGGCTATTCGGGTAGCCCAAAGAGGAATCAAAAGAGTCATGCTTGGAGTATCATGCATCACTCAAGTGAGAGAAGGAATCTGGAGTTCCAACCTCCATCGACAATCAAGAATCGAGGATGTTGTGTCATTTGCCAAGATGATGAAAATCAGATGGGCAGGACACGTAATGTGGTTTAGGGACCATGCTGGACTAGAGCTGTTACTGACTGGATTCCATGGGGACGTCAAAAGAATGTGTGGTTCCCCACCTACCAGATGGTCAGACTTCTTCATAAAAGAAACCTGAATGAACGGTTTGAGGCTCTTCATATTTCTGGAGCGAGAAGATGCCATTGGGCTACACTTCCATGCAACAGGTACAAATGGAGACATTACTGGTGCCTGTTTGAGCAAATCGATCAACAACAGGAAGATAAGAGATGTGATTGTGTTAATTTATTTTTCCTAAATAAGTACATAATTTAAATATGTTCATTTAAATGTGATACTCTCTTATCCTCAGTATAGTTTTTGGATTCAGAACTGATATTGAGGTCTTTAATCTACTTAAATTGACATTCGTAATAGTATATGGGGTCCAAGTTCATTTTATTTTGTACATATGATTGACCAGTTTTCAAAACACCGTTTGTTGAGGAGGCTTTCCTTGTTACATTTCTTGTGTAATATTCCCTTATGTAAAATTCTCTGTGTTTCTTTAGCTGTCTATATATCTACAGGTATCAGTAGATCAGCTGTCTATATATCTGAATGTGTCTGTACACCATCTTGCTGTGACATCTGTCACCCCATTGATCACCAGGGTTGATTCGGCTGATATGGCTGGCTAGGCAGGTGTCCCCTTCCTCCCTCACTGCTCCATGTGCGTCCCTCCCGAAGCTGCACGGTGGAAGAGGACGACCTTCCCTGAATAGAGATGGACTGGTCTTCGGTCGAGGGTATACGAGTGGCTGCACTCCCCTGCTAGAACCTCCAAACATGTATATATGTATATGTATATATGAGATTATCTGTAGACCATCTGTGTATATATCTGAGGGTCTGAATCGGACTCTCATATATTCTATTCTTCTGAGAATCGGTCTTTATTCCAATATCAGATTGTTTTGATTATTATGGCTTTAGAGAAAATTTTAAAAATAGGAAAGAGAAATTTCCTGACTTCCCCCTTTCCAGGACTGCTTTGGCTATTATGGCATAAAATCTAGAGCCATATCACTATCACTATCACTATACTCCTGTTGATCATCTATTTGCTAGAGCAGGCACCAGTAACATCTCCATATGTCCTGTCTCATGCTAGTAGGGCCCAAGGGCATCTATTCGCTCCAGGAATATAAAGAGCCTCAAACCATTATATTAGGTCATGGGAATGAACTAATATAATTGTTACTGGTATTTGGCATATCAAATAAAACAGGGCAGCTTGTCAGGCTTGCCATGCAGGTGGCATATCCTTGTAGTCACCACTAAATATAGCATTTATAGATGAGGAAGGAAGGGACACCCGCCTAGCCAGCCAGATCAGCCGAATCAAGCCTGGTGATCAATGGGGTGACAGATGTCACAGCCAGATGGTGTGATAGGCTGTGATAGGCTGTCGCTGGGTGGCCCTAGAGCCATATGAAATATGAATATATGAATATATGAATATTCTTGTTGTCTGTGTGTCAACAAGTTTGTGAATTTATTTTGAAAGTGGATAAATCAAGGAAATTAATTACATGAGAAATATATTTTGCGTGGATTCTATAAAATAATGCAATTCTGCAGACTTCTTAATTTTAGTGCAGTGAAATGCTTATAGATTGCTAATCTACAGGATAGTCAAAAGATTAAAAATTTATTTGGACTCACTTCATTTATGACAGTTTTTTTTCAGTACTCAGTCAGCAAATTTACTTAAAATACAGAATATTCATATTCTCATAAGCTATGTTTCTAAGACATTCATAATTTTAAAATTTTATTTTCCTTTGTTTGAAATTATTTTCTAAAATGAACCCTCTTGATATGATATTTCATATTGTCAACCTCTCATGGAACAGGCAGAAGAAAATAATCATGGGAGTGGGCAGAAGTTACAGCAGCTAAGGCACTTGGCTTGCATGATGCTGACCTTAGTTTGATTCCTGGCATCGCATATGGACCTTAGCCTTGTCAGGAGTGATTTCTGAGCCAGGAATAAGATTTTGGCACATCAGGTTATTCCATCTCTGGTAGCCCCCCAAAAAAATAAGAAAATTGTCAGGACACTTTTTTTGGTAACCAAAGAATCCTCACATAATTCTAATAGGGTTCTTTTTTTTTACTCTAGTATTATTTTCAAAGATTATGAAAATTCACCATTAACGTTTCCTGAGACTAACTAAATTCAATAATTTTTATTCATTAACTCAGTATTTCATGCATTCACTTAAGCACTATGTTATTAGTTCCTGCTATGACTCAGGTACTTTTATATGCAAGGCAATTAAGTAATAAAAGTACCAGTGTGGTTTCCTTTCATGTTAAAAACTCATCCTCAAAATAACAGATAAAAGCAAACATAATTGCATATGACATTTTTTTTAACTCTGAAGTAAAAGAGAATCTAAAGGAGTTACTTAGGGGCTGTTGGTGGACTGTGTCTTAAGAACAGGTGGAGCAAACAAGGTCATTTGCTCTTATATGTGTTCTTAATATTCTATTGCTTACATAGACAACTACAATGTGTGGAAAACCATGTGATCCAAATCAATATTTAGAGTATGTTTCTACCAATAAGGTGGCAGAAATGGGTTGTGACCTCACTCCTCAGGAAGGACATCTGCCATCTTTTCATGAAGTCTGTAAGACTGGGTGCTCATCTACCCCTCAGACAGAAGGCTTCTCAAGTGGAGGACAAATTATTCCATGTTGACTGCATTGCTCATTCCCCAGATCAGCACAGGAGCACAGGGAATTAAATTATGGACCACTCTGATTCAGAATCCAGTCCTATTCTTAGTTTCTTGACATGCACCACAAATTTGCATTATTAGGCAATGGTGTCTATAAATTCAAAGTTTGTATTTAAAATATTGAGGGTAAAAATGATAGTATAGCAGGTAATGCTCTTGCCTTGCATACAAATGGCTCAGGCTCAGTTCCAGGCATCCCATCTAGTCCAACAGGACTACCTGAAGTGATACCTGTGTGCAGAGTCAGGTCTAAGTCCTAGGAAAATTATATATATACACACATATATTTTTATGGTTGTGTATATATGTACACAAACATATATATATATATAATATGCATATATACACATGTATATACATACACGTATGCACACATCTATATGTGTAATATGTATATATATATTTATACACATACATACACACCACCTTTGAATAGTCCTTTGATCTTACATAGTGACCTAATACATCCTTATCCATATATGTACAACTATTCCAGTGTATTTGAACAGATTTGCTCTCTATAATTCTCTGTAAATGCTTAATATTTTTTTATGATTGAGGAGGAAAGGAGAAACATCCTAACTCTGACTCAAACTTATGTTAAAAGTTTATGGTAACTTTAAAGTTCTTTTTTTTTGTATTTTATTATACCACCTCCCACGGCTGAAACAAGAAGACCTCCAATACCTGAATAAGCCTATCACCATCGAGGAAATAGAAACAGTAATTAAAAAGTCTGCCCAAACACAAAAGCCCAGGTCCAGATGAATTCACTAGTGAAGTCTACCAAACATTTAAGGAGGACCTACTGCCAGTCCTTTTCAAGCTCTTCCAGGAAATAGAAGAAACAGAAACACTCCCAAACAGATTCTACGAGGCACATATCACCCTGATACCCAAAGCAGGGAGAGACAACACAAAGAAAGAAAATTACAGACCAATATCCCTGATGAACACGGATGCTAAGATCTTCAACAAAATACTAGCAAACAATATCCAAAGAATCATCAAGAAGATTATACATCATGACCAAGTAGGATTCATCCCGGGAATGCAAGGATGGTTCAACATTCGCAAGTCAATCAACATAATACATCATATCAATAAAAGAAAAAATAAAAACCATATGATCCTTTCAATAGATGCAGAAAAAGCATTTTACAAGATCCAGCACCCGTTCATGATTACAACCCTCCAGAAAATGGGAATTGAAGGGACTTTCCTCAAGATAGTTACAGCCATCTACCAAAAGCCCACAGCAAGCATCATTCTCAATGGGGAAAAATTGAAAGCCTTCCCCTGAGATCAGGGACAAGACAAGGTTGCCCACGCTCACCTCTTTTATTCAATATAGTACTGGAAGTACTTGCCATAGCAATCAGAGAAGAAAAGGACATCAAGGGCATCCAGATAGGCAAGGAAGAAGTCAAGCTATCATTGTTTGCAGATGACATGATATTATACCTAGAGAACCCTAAACTCTCTACCAAAAACTCCTAGAAACAATAGACATATAGTAGAGTGGCAGGATACAAAATCAACACCCAAAAGTCAGTGGCTTTCCTATATACAAATAATGAAAGAGAAGAAAGGGATATTAAGGAAACAATTCCATTCACAATTGTGCCACAGAAAATCAAATAACTAGGAATCAACTTAACCAAGTGGTAAAGGACCTGTACAAAGAAAACTACAAGACACTGCTCCAAAAATAAAAGAGGACACAAGGAAATGGAAACACATTCCCTGTTCATGGATGGGGAGAATCAACATTGTCAAAATGGTAATACTCCCTAGAGCTCTGTACAGATTCAATGTAGTCCCTATGAGGATACTGATGGCATTCTTCTAAGAAATTGACCAAACGCTCCTGAAATTTGTATGGAACAATAAACCCCCAAGGATAGCTAAAGTTCTTGTAATCTTTATCCTGTCCTGGGATTGCAAGCATATTTTTAAGAGGAAAATAAAGAAGCCTATTCCATTTTCCTATGTCCTTTTCCATTTTTTCTAAAATTTTGCTAAAAATTATGTAACCGATCATTGACTATTCGATTACAATTTAAAAAACAGTAACCTTTCTTTTTTTTTTTTTTTTGCTTTTTTGGGTCACACCCAGTGATACTCAGGGGTTTCTCCTGACTCTGCATTCAGGGATTACTCCTGGCGGTGCTCGAGGGGACCATATGGGATGCCGGGGACCGAACCTGGGCCAACATGGACTGGCCACGTGCAAGCCAAACACCCTACCTGCTGGACTATCACTCTGGCCAAACATTAACTTTATCATGCCTGAAATTTCCAGTCTAGAGATTTATCAAAGAGCTTTAAAAATATGTCCTTGTGCATCTTCCTATGCTTGAGTTCATGGTGACAAAGAAATGCAACAACAGTCAAATATGGGCCTCAGCAAGTCAGGCGGTTAGTAAGAGTGCCCAGGAGCTGTTGTCTATGTTTCTTATCTCTAATGAGATTTTGGTTATAGTTTTTAAGCATTTATCTAAAGAAAAGCCATTGGTCATGAAGTTACAAAAGTTGGCAAATCATTAACTTCATTAAATTAGGCATATTTAAGAATATTATATACTGAAGGTGGGGGAGGGAAACATTGGTGGTGGGAAATGTACAATGGTGAAGGGATTTGTATTGGGACATAGTATTGGACGAAACCTATCATGAATAGGCATGTGGCAGTGTAGCTCATGGTGATTAATCAACAAAAGATTGTATACTGAGGACTACATGATAGTATGAAATACTGAAAAGTCAAAAAAAAATCCCTCACTAAAAGGTTTTAGCGGGAAAATTTTGTTAAGCTCCACAGCGAGCAATAAATGCAAAAAGGAAAAGGATCATCAGATTTCCCAGCATCGATCAAAGAAGAAAATGAGAAATTATAGCCAGAGATGAAGCTGTGAGAACTTCGCAAATGTCCATGACCTTTGCAGCTCTCCCCCTGCGTGTGATGATTTTTCTAGTCCTGGTCTTTATAGTGGTCCTGATTTATGGAAAATACTTAAATTGAGGATTATGTTGGCAAAGGGAAGAGGGGTTTATGGTTCAGCGTTAGTGTTTGGAGCTCTTATTTCTGTGTATACTCTTGAGTTAAAATATATTATGGTCTGCCTATGTTTCTAAAGTTCATTTTTTATGTGCTTGCCTGAAACCTTCTAGAAATGCCTTCTAAAGGTCTTTGTGCCAGTAGTAAGGATTCTTGATATGTTATTTATATTTTAAGCAAATTGGAATTATGCATAATCTCTGCCATGTAATGACAAACACTAATAAACAAACTTAACTTGAAAATTTAGAAAGACTGCAGAGTACTTGAGAATTACAAAGCATTGCCTGTTTTTCAAGATGGGAAGCCAAATGAAATGTAAATCATGTTTACTAAACTGTCAAATTGTGGTAAGAGTTCCCCTGGCAAAGTGAAAAAGCTGGCATTCTTTTCCCAGAATATTTAAAATCTCTGCTATATTTCTATGTATCAGAATTTACTAGAATTGTTGGTGACAACACTGTTATTTTAATATTCAATAATGCTATAACCAGTTGATTAGCTTTTATATTCGCTCACATTAAGAAAAGGTGTTAAAACTCAATAACTTATTATAGAATGTAGAAATAAAAATGCCACAAAGAATTTAAAATAACTCTTAGTCTGGACTATATGATTCATGTATGAATAACATGCAAAATATTTCAGATAAAGATTAAAAATTATAATGCTAAGCCAATGAATATGCAGATATTTTTTTTTTTTTTGGGTCACACCCAGCAATGCTCAGGGGTTACCCTGGCTCTGCACTCAGGAATTACTCTTACGGTGCTCGGGGACCATATGGGCGCCTGGGACGAACCCGGCCTGCACAGGCCAGCCACGTGCAAGGCAACGCCTTACCCACTGGGCTATCGCCCGGCCCCTGGATATTTAATTTTTAAGGGTTTCTTTTTAGTTGTCAAGATGAGTGTATGACCTAAATAAAACAGTAGCCTTGAAGTTTTTGGGAATACAGCTATATGAGTTCTTGTTGATGGAGTATTACACACAAGAAGTATTCCATACTGTATAGTTATTTTGTTAAAGTTTTAACTATAACTTAGCTAATGAAATTTTACTTAATAATCTAGAGTGACAGTGATGTCAAGTGACCAGAAAGTCTCTCAAGGAGTCCTGTGAATCTGCCTGTGAACCTCTCCCTTTTAATTCCACTTTCCTGGTTTTCTATACTTTCCTTTTTAAATATTTTTGACAGAACTTTTGAGTTTTTGCATGGGATGTTCTGAAAAGAAATAATGATTTCAATCAGCAAAATCTCTAAATTTCCTTTAAAAATATCTGGTTAATTAAATCCACTCAAAATTTCTGAGAACAATTACCAAAATAAAAAAGATCATTTGAAAATAACCCTACATTTATTTCTATGAGAAATCAAAAATTTTTTAATACAACATGGTTTTAGTTCCAGGTAAGTTATTTTCCGAAAATAAATGACCCACTTAAAACAGTGTTCTGTGTTTGTAAAAACTTCAGCTTGGTTGCTTGAAATTCTGGTTTCCAAACACTATCCCTTTTAATATACTTGAGTTTAAGAGTTACACTATGTGCTATATTTATAATGAAAACCTCCTGGTTCAGAGGTTATCACCTAATGTCATTGAGCCTGATAATGTAAATATAACCTAGACTAGATTTCTTTGTTATAGAAGTCTGGCTTAGCTTCACTGTCTATTTTTGACTGTGTTCTTAAAATAAGTACCTTATACAGGACATAATAAATATAAATTATCCAGGAGTTTTTCTTACCATAATTTATTTCTGTCTCTACATTCACTACTTCAATCCTTTCTCTACTTAAGGAAAATTTTGCTCTATCCACATTGTATGAATCCTCCGTTTTGCAGCTTTTGCTTTGAACATGTGGAAACTATTTTTGGAAATAGCCTTTTAGATTAGTCCCAGTATGTAGCTTTCATTAACCCTCTTTATTTATGCTTCATGTATTATTTATTTTTCTAATTAGAACTCGGCCAGGTTCAAATGCTGTGAGCAGCAAGTGGGCTGAAGGGACCCACATTTTGTCTTTTTGGAGATTTAGGTGTGTTTAATAGTTTCCCTTGTAGGAATGGACATGTGAGCCTATTTTTATAAAACTGGAACAAGTTTCTCATATAGTTTTTATAACACCATAAAACCTAATGTTATGTTAAGTTTTATTTTTTATATTCAACAAGGACATAGGGGAGATACAACAGTGCAAGCTAATCTTTTTTTAATGTGTGTTCCTTGCATACCACAATGGGCACCTTTTAATTTTCTATCTTGAATTTTAGCTAATTACAGGGACTTTGGTTATTTCAGCAGATTATATCTTAACCATTTGAACACATGTAGGCTTACAGGTTTTTTTTTAATTTATGTTTAAAATGTTTTATTTTAACAATTACAAAGATATACAATTAAAAAGTTCATATTTAGGTTTTGGTCATACAGTTTTCCAGCACCCATCCCTCCACCAGTGCCCATCTCCCACCACCAACGTCCCCGGTTCCCTACCCCTCCCTCAGCCCTCCTCCATTGCAGGTTCTTTATTTCTTTCTTTTTCTATCTCTTTCTCTTTTCCTTCCCTTCCAGACTATAGATTACAGAACATACATTAAAGGGTTGTCATGTGTATCTTTTTGCCTTTTTTAATTAATGTTCAGTTCTAGGTTGGCATTAGTACCCTCGACAATTGTTAGCACACTGTTCCATTTTCTGTCTTACATAGCCTCTGACTCCCACACATTTGTGATCATTTCCACCTTTGACAAGAACGTCTGATATATGTTTCACTTGACCTTGCATATTGGTATCATAATATGTACATACATTTACGTTATGCAAATAAATGCAGTCATTCTGTATCTGCCTCTCTCCTTCTGGCTAATTTCAACAACAAAATCTTCTCCATGTCCATCCATTTATAGGCAAATTTTATAACTTCATTTTTTCCTAAGAGCTGCATAGTATTCCATTGTGTAGATGTACCAAAGCTTGATTGCTTCCAGATTCTGGCTATTGTGAATAATGCTGCTATGAACATAAAAGTAGGGATGGTGTTACCACTGCATATTTTTGGTTTCCCAGAATAGATTCCCAGTAGTGGTATGGCTGGGTCATATGGGAGTTCAATTTCTAGTCTTTGGAGGAATGTCCATATTGTTTGCCAGAAAGGCTGTACCAGCCGGCATTCCCACCAAAAAATGGATGAGTGTCCCCTTTTCCCCACATCCACGCCAGCACTTGTTGTTCTTGCTCTTTTGAATATGTGCCAGTCTCTGTGTTGTAAAGTGGTATCTCATTGTCGTCGTGATTTGCATCTCTCTGATGATTAGTGATGGTTAGCATTTTTTTCATGTTTTTTGGCCATTCGAATATCTTCCTTGCTGAAGTTTCTGTTCATTTCTTCTCCCCATTTTTTGATGGGGTTGTTTGTTTTCTTCTTGTAAAGTTCTACCAGTGCCTGATATATCCTGGATATTAACCCCTTATCAGATGGGTATTGGGTGAATATTCTTTCCCATTCTGTGGACTGCTTTTGTATCTTAGTCACTGTTTCTTTGGCGGTGCACAAGCTTTTTAGTTTCATGTAGTCCCATATGTTTATCTTTTCTTCTAGTTGCTTTGTTAGTGATGTTTCACCTTTGAAGTTGCCTTTAGCTTCAATGTCGTGGAGGGTTTTTCCTATATTTTCTTCAATGTACTTTATGGATTCAAGTCTGATATTGAGATCTTTAATCCATTTTGATCTGATTTTTGTGCGACGGTGTTAGACACAGGTACAAATTCATTTTTTTACATGTCGCTGCCCAGTTTTCCCAACACGACTTGTTGAAGAAACTTTCCTTACTCCATTTTAGACTCTTTTGCACCTTTATCAAAGATTAAATGATCCTGTGTTTGAGGTTGGGTGTCAGAATACTGATTCTATTCCATAGGTCCACAGGTCTGTTTTTATTCCAATACCATGCTGTTTTAATTACTACTGCCTTGTAGTACAGTTTGAAGTTGGGAAAGGTAATGCCTCCCATCTTCTTTTTCCCGAGGATTGCTTTAGCTATCCTTGGGGGTTTATTGCTCCATACAAATTTCAGGAATGTTTGGTCAATTTCTTTGAAGAATGTCATGGGTATCCTTATAGGGACTGTATTGAATCTGTACAGAGCTCTAGGGAGTATTACCATTTTTACAATGTTGATTCTCCCCATCCATGAGCAGGGAATATGTTTCCATTTCCTTGTGTCTTCTTTTATCTCTTGGAGCAGTGTCTTGTAGTTTTCTTTGTACAGGTTCTTTAAAACTTGGTTAAGTTGATTCCTAGTTATTTGATTTTCTGTGGCACAATTGTGAATGGAATTGTTTCCTTAATATCCCGTTCTTCTCTTTCATTATTTGTATATAGGAAAGCCACTGACTTTTGGGTGTTGATTTTGTATCCTGCCACTCTACTATATGCGTGTATTGTTTCTAGGAGTTTTTTGGTAGAGAGTTTAGGGTTCTCTAGGTATAATATCATGTCATCTGCAAACAATGATAGCTTGACTTCTTCCTTGCCTATCTCGATGCCCTTGATGTCCTTTTCTTCTCTGATTGCTATGGCAAGTACTTCTAGTACTATATTGAATAAAAGAGGTGAGAGTGGGCAACCTTGTCTTGTCCGTGATCTCAGGGGAAGGCTTTCAATTTTTCTCCATTGAGAATGATGCTTGCTGTGGGCTTTTGGTAGATGGCTGTAACTATCTTGAGGAATGTCCCTTAAATTTCCATTTTCTAGAGAGTTTTAATCATGAACGGGTGATGGATCTTGCCAAATGCTTTCTCTGCGTCTATTGATAGGATCGTATGATTTTTATTTTTCTCTTATTGATATGATGTATTATGTTGATTGACTTGTGAATGTTGAACCATCCTTGCATTCCTGGCAAGAATCCTACTTGGTCATGATGTATAATCTTCTTGATGAGTCTTTGGATTCTCTTTGCTAGTATTTTGTTGAAGATCTTAGCATCCGTGTTCATCAGGAATATTGGTCTGTAGTTTTCTTTCTTTCTTTGTGTTGTCTCTCCCTGCTTTGGGTATCAGGGTGATATGTGCCTCGTAGAATCTGTTTGGGAGTGTTTCTGTTTCTTCTATTTCCTGGAAGAGCTTGAATAGGACTGCAGTAGGTCCTCCTTAAAGGTTGGTAGAGTTCACTAGTGAATCCATCTGGACCTGGGCTTTTGTGTTTGGGCAGACTTTTAATTACTGTTTCATTTTCCTCGATGGTGATAGACTTAAAAGATTTTCAGAGCAGGCATTTTTAGTTTCTATTTTTCCTAGATTGAGTGATGTGCAGAGTAAACAAAATACCCAGTCACTTCCAAATAAAAGTGTTCTTTGTACATCTCCATTTGCAGACTCCCAAGCATTAATCTGTTTTCTGTAACAATGAAAGTGTTTCACATAAAACAATTTACCATCCTATTATAATTTATTTCAAACTCACTTTTTCAAAGGAATATGAAAATATTATATTATGAGCAGTTTGAAACTGAAATAGTGAAAAAATTTTACAAAGATGCAGTGAATTAGGACCCAGGCTGGAGCTATGGAACTCTTGGCAGGGTGCTTACATTGCACAGGCGTTGACCTCGGTAGAGTCCCTAACACACTTATGGTCCACAAGCCTGTCAGGAATGATCCTTGAGCTCAGAGCAATGAGGAATCCCTGGCCATAGACAGGTAAGAACCCCCAACAAAGACAAACCAAGCAAAATATATGGATAAATAAATAAAAGATTCACTAAGTTACTTGTTCTTTGTTTAACATAAAATTTTAAAAAATGATGAACCTAAAATAATGCTATTCTCCCATAATTGGCAGTCTGCAAAGGGACATGTTTTATGTTGTTTTGAGTTGACAAATTATTCAGTGAAGGGAAAACATTTGAAAGTATATCTGATATTACTTCTCCAAGTATTTATTTGCCATTGTAAAAACTGTGTTTCAAATTGAGAATTTTCTCTGTTGGTATCTTCTCTCTGTAGACTTTGTTTTGTATTGTTTCATTTATACAATGGACTAAAATTATATGGTATAGAGATATTTATTATGTTGCTTTAGAAGAGTTAAGTCCTATTAATATAGGTGGGCTTACATTTTTGTTTTCTGCTAGCCTTAGTATTCTCCAAAATTGACACAGAATAATGTTTGATTAGCATATTTAATAAATTAATTCCCTACTGAAACAATTTTATGTTTTATCATATGTTTCATACTTAGTACATGGTTCTGGAGCCCACACTCCAGCCCTCTCCCTCTACACTCTCTGCATTCTGGCTACTGCAACATTTTCTTCATACATCACGGACATGAATTTACTTCCTATCACTTGTTTTCTTGCTTGTCTTCTATTTTAAGAATACATTAGTCATATTCTCAAATGTTATAATCTAGGCAAAGATCGTCCCAGTACTCCTAACCCGACCTTCAATACCTTCTCACCACAGAGTCTCAAGGGCAAAGCGGCATTTAGGATAGAGAAGGGACTCGTATGAAAATGGTGGGTAAAAATGATCATTTTGGACAGGAACTGAGTATTGAAAGTAGGTAAAGGGATACCTGATAACATTTCAGTCTCTATTGCAAACCATAAAGCCTAAAAAGGGAGTTGAGAGAGAGAGAGAGCGAGAGAGAGAGAAGTAAAATGTCGTGCCAGAGAAAAGGAGGTGGGGAGCAGGGCGGGGGAAGGAAATGTACATTGGTGAAGGGACAGGTTATGAAACATTGTGTATCTGAAATCAATCATGACCAACCATGTAAGTGTGTGTCATGTTATGTCACAGAAGATAACAAGTAAAAATAAGACCTAAAAAGAAACAATATATTCTGCCTCAAAATGTTTTTTTTTTCTGTCTTAGAAATGTTCCAGTTAGAGACAGCCACAGGTTTACATAATCAAAAGGGAGACACAAACATGTTTCTTTAGTGTTCAGGGACAGAAACCAGGAACCACAATAACCAGCATTCTAAGCAGAAGCCCAGAGACTGCATGAGAGACCTTGGTCCCACCCATGGCTCCACACCTGTCCAGGTAGGACCTGTTGGGGTCAGTCTTCATGGTGGTCAGTCATGCAGCCGCAAGTTAATACACCATTTCATATTTCATTGAACAACACTTTGAACTCTGTTACTGGATCTCAAAATTGAAGACCAACTACTGAAACCACATTGACAATACAAGATACCCCTAAAGCACAGAAAAACTGACGTTTACAGAGAAATATCTGGCAGTGAGCGAAGAAAAGTGCTCCAGAAGATTTCACCTCCAGACTGTGGGACGCCCTCGACCGCCTGTGGTAAAGAACAACCAAAACAGGATTCTTCTCAGAACACGCTTTACTGGAGCTCTTTTCGTTTCAAACTTATGATGGCGAAAGGACCCAGACCCGTTATTGCAAGCTGCTTTTATACAGTGCTGTTTGGCATGTCCGTTTCCCATTGGCTGGAGCAAATTGACGTGTCCGCTTCCCATTGGTCGGCATAGGTCATATGAGCTCGATGCGAGCTCGTGCGATCTGACGAAACATGCTCTGATTGGAGAAAACCCAATCACGCCACGCCAGGGACTCTGCGCATGCCGGGGGCACAGGACCCTGCGCATGCACGGGACACAGGACCCTGCGCATATGGGGAAGGCAAAGTGGCAGGGGCGGAGTCAGTGGCGCCCAACATCTCCCCCTTTTTGTTTTATAAAAGACACCTAGGCATCTACCCGATCAAGGCCAATACTTCTTCAGCACCAGCCCGATCGAGGGTGGTTGCCTGGAGAAAGAGACAACAGTGTTACACCTTTCCTTGTGCAATGGCACTAAGCCTAAAGAGTGCAAAGGCTGTAACGTGCTATTAAACATGTCTTACAGGGTACAATGGCAACAAGACCTCCTGGTGCCAAGACCATGTTCAAAGATCTCTCTTGAGGCTAGCAAGCCAAATCTGGGGAGATGCGCCTTGCTCCAAGGCTGCCATGGGCTGTATGATTACAGCTTGATCCTGGGCATGACGTGCTCTAAGTTTGTGTAACAACCAGAGGCAAAGGAACACGCCAGCACAGCAGATTGCACCAAAATTGCCACCCCCACCCATACCTTAAATAAATTATAGGCAGAAAACATCCCTCAGTAAAATCCCCAAGGGTAATGGGTTCAACTTGGGTGGCGTTAAGAGCAACAATGTCCATCAATTGTCAATATAACAAGTCCTCCGTCTCCTGCGACCAACTGCCCGCAAGATATTGCACAGTCATTTTGCTTTCGTTGTTTGACTTTTCATATTGGCACTGGCATCGGTCATGTCCTGGTTATTGCCCAAAGTCATTCCTTCTTCCCAAGCTCTGCTGCAGATTCATCAGCAATGTCAGAATGATCAGCTCTCTTGTCATCTTGACGAATGAAGCACGTCAGTCTTTCCAATACCCAAATTGGATCTTCCTTGTCCTGTGGAAAAACACAAACAGCTCCCCTGGATCCTGACATTACAGGATCCGATCCATACTATTTGTTATCCAAAAACATTTTTCCATTTTACTTTTATATTAGTAGAACAAACATTATTGGCATTTCGGGCTAAGCGTTCCACAAGAGCTATGGTAAAGCTGGAAGAAACACCATAACTCCTGGTTTCCTCAGCTAAATCTTTAAGTTGCTTATATTCCACTGGCTGATGGAACCGATTATGTGTGGTAGCATCCTCAAATACAGGAAAGGCCGAAGCCAATTTTCTCCAAGTTTTATGAGGAATGAGGCTTGTGCTCTCAACTGGAGGCGCTGAGACCTTTTTTGCATAGTAGTTGTTTTGCGCGTTATATGGCGGGGGTCTGGTTAGCTCCGGATCATACCTTTCCCTCTCATACACCACCACAGTTTCCTCTGACTCTGCCTCTTCCTCTGAATTAAACATATCTTCCCTTTCTTCCTCAGATTCTGAGATCGACAATTTAAAAAAATTCATCCAGAATTGAATACAGTCCTGGAGGCTTAGTTACCATTTTTCCCTGAGAAAATTCATCCAGAACTGGATACTGTCCTGGAGACTTAGTTACCTTTTTTCCCTGAGAAAATTCATCCAGAACTGGATACTGTCCTGGAGACTTAGTTAACTTTTTTCCCTGAGAAAATTCATCCAGAACTGGATACTGTCCTGGAGGCTTAGTTACCTTTTTCCCCTGATCAGGCCTTTGTTTTTCTTTGTGTACATCTTGCTTTGTTTTTTGCTCAGTTCCCTTTTTAACTCCTCCACTTTTACTATTTAAATCGGACATGCTTTTCGGTGCTCTCGAGACTCCTGCTTCCCTTGCGGAGAATGTCTCCACATCTGTCTTCTTTCAGACGGCCCGGATCAGTCTCCATAACGGCAGGGCTCCAAGCACAAAAATAACAAGTGCAAGGATCGCGAGTATCTACACTGTCAACACCAAAAACAAACCTGCCCATATGTTACTTTGTTACTTATCCGGGGGGGGAACTTACCCCCGTCTAAATTCTGAATCCTCCCGGAAAAACCAGGGGTCCTTGCCTAGTGCCTGGATGTTGTGATTCCCGGGTTTCGGCACCACTTGTTGGACGCCCCTCGACCGCCCAGCGGTGAAGAACGACCACAACAGGATTCTTCTCAGAACACGCTTTACTGGAGCTCTTTTCGTTTCAAACTTATGATGGAGAAAGGACCCAGACCAGTTGTGCAAGCTGCTTTTATACAGTGCTGTTTGGCATGTCCGTTTCCCATTGGCTGGCGTGAATGGTGTGATTCGACGTGTCCACTTCCCATTGGTCGGCACTAGGTCATACGAGCTCGTACGAGCTCGTACGATCCTGACGAAACATGCTGTGATTGGAGAAAACCCAATCACGCCACGCCAGGGCCTCTGCGCATGCGTGGGGCACAGGACCCTGAGCATGCGAGGGAAGGCAAAGTGGCAGTGGGCGGAGTCAGTGGCACCTAACACCAGACCACCACAGCATTATGGAGAAACAATGCAGACCCCTTTCTTGAAGGATGGAAGAAGAAAATATCCCCAAAACATCAACTAGAATTATGCACACTCATAATCTCTCTGACAAAGAAATGAGAGAGGAAATGTTGAGAATATTTAATGAGCTCAATAAAAAAATGGAATAGATGTCCAATAAAATACAGGAGGACATAAATGAAGCAGTGGAATGGGTAAACAATAAAATATCGGAGGAAACGAGAGCAGAAATTGGAAACTACAAGCAGAAAGGTTATCAATAAGACTCCATAGATGAAGTGAAAACCACAATGACTTTTCTCAACAGTAGAATGACAGTAGCAGAAGACAGAATCAGGGAGAATGAGGATGAGCTTCAGAAAGCACTCAAGGAAATATAATAGATGAAAAAATGGAAAATGGATGAGCACAAGGCTAGAGAACGTGAGGATAAATTCAAGAGGAACAGCATAAAAGTCATCAGAGCCCCAGAGGAACAGGAAGGCAACTGAAATAGGAAATAGGTACAGTTAAAAATCACTAGAAAAGTTCCCAGAGTTTTAGGATGCAGGCATCCAGATCCAAGAAGCCTGGATGATACCAGCAAAAAGAAACCCCAATAAAAAGACTCTAAGATATATCCTAGTCAAAATAATGGATTCATAGATAGAGACACAATTCTTCAAGTGGAAAGATAAAAGAAGGAAAATTTATACAAAGGAACATCCATTCAACTTTTATTAGACCTATTAGAAGAGACCCTCGAAGGCAGTGGTGGACATAGTACAAGACCTCAGCCTTACCAAGAATTCTTTACCTGGCTAGAATCTTATTCAGATTTGAAGGACAGATACACAGCCTCATGGATAAACAACAGGTCAGGACTTCATGGACTCAAAACCAACCTTAAAAGAAGAGATGAAAGAGCTACTCGAAAACAAGAGAAAACCCCAAAGAACAACAAACTTATGCAGAAAGATGACACAAATACTTATGACAATAATCAATCTCAATGTCAATGGTCTAAATTCACTAGATATTAAGCTCCCGTTTGACCAGCAATACCACTCCTGGAAACATAACCTGGGAGACCAAACATATAGCAAACATACCACCTACACTTCTATGTTCGTCGCAGCACTTTTCACAAAAGTCAGAATCTGGAAACACCGCAATGCCTGATAAGATGACTGGATAAACTTTTCAAAACTTCACAGTGGAATACTATGCAGCTGTTAGGAAAAATCAAGTTATGAAATTTTCTTATAAAAGGATGGACATGGAGAGTATCATTCTGTGTGAAATTTTCCAAAGGGAAAAGGGCAGGTATTAAAAAAGTATGATACCCATATCCAAGGCCAGGCAAAACATGGACCAGGAGGTCCTGTCAATAGGTGGAATCAACTGCAAACACATGGAGTCGGTGGTTAGTTAAGACAAAGGTATAGTGTACTAATAATTTTTTGGAAATGATACCAGCCTAAAACTGAGCATTGAATGTAGGCAAAGGGATATACATGAAAACCTCTAAGTGTATATATTGCAAGACACAGTATGTAAGAGAAGAAAGAGCGAGATAGAGACAGAAAGAGAGAGAATAGGCAAATGTCTGCCAGAGAGGCAGACTGGGGGAGGGGAAGGGAATAAGAGGACATTGGTGGTGGGAAATGGGGACTGTTGGATGGATCTGTGCTGGAACACTGTATGACTGACACAAACATGAACAGCTTGTAACTGTATATCACATGGTGGTATAATTTAAAAGAATGGAAATAAAAAATAAAAACGAGAGGCATCACTCTATTCTTGATTTGCCTACATCCATGCAAATAAAAATAAAATAAACAACACAGAGTTGCAATGGGTCAAAAACTTCACCCAACATTCTGCTGTATTCAAGAAATACATTTGAACAATCAGAGCAAAGACAGGCTCAAAGTTAAAGGCTGAAAAATAATCATTTACTCAAACATCCCCTCCAAAAATGCTGGAGTGGCCATTCTAGTTTCTAACAACATAGGCTTCAGGCTAAAAAGGTGAGAAGGGACAGAGAAGACCACTTCTTAATAATCAAGGGATACCTATATCAGGAAGAATCACTCCTAAACAAATATGCACCCAAGGAGGGGTCAAAAAGTACCTAAAACAACTACTGCTAGACTTCAAAAAGACATTGATAGTTACAAAATTGTAGTTGAAGAATTCAACACTGCTGTATCAACAATTGATAGATCGACAAGACTGAAATTCACCAAGGTAATATGGACCTTAAAGGAATGAATGGAAGAAAGAGGGTTAATAGATATATATATAGGGCATTTCATCCCACAAAAGTGGAATACACATTTTTCTCCAGCACACATGGAACATACTCCATGACAGATCACATGCTGAGCCAAAAATAATACCTCCATAAAATCAAGAAGAGAGAAATTGTTTTAGCTATTTTTTTTCAGACCATGATGCACTGAACATAGAAGTTAATCGCACAAAAAATGGAAAGTCATACCAAGCACATAGAAACTGAACACAAGAAACTGAACAGTTCACTGCTGAAAAACCGGCAGGTCATAAAAGAAATAAAAGAGGAAAGTCAAAAATTACCTGGAAGCAAATGATACTGAAAACATGAACTATCCGAACTTGTGGGATACAGCAAAAGGAGTGTTAAGAGGAAACTTTATCAGAAACTCAATCACAAACATCATTTGGTCACTTGATCACTTGAATCCCGTTATACATTGATTTGCTCTAGCAGGTGCCAGTAACATTTCCATTGGACTCTATCATGTGCCAGTGTAGCCCAATTGCATCTGGTTGACTCAGGAATATGAAGAGCCTCAAACCATTCCTTCAGGGTCTTGACAAGGAAGTCTGACCATCTTGTAGGTGAGCGGCCATGTGATCTTTTGACATCCCGTGGGATCCATTCGGTAAAGGCTCTAGTCCAGCGGTTGTCTCCGAATCGCATTATGTGTCCAGCCCATCTGATTTTCGATGCCTTGGCAAACGAGACAGCATCCCTGATTCTGGAATAGTAACGGAGGTCGGAACTCTGGATTCCTTCTCTCACTTGAGTGAGGCATGATATTCCAAGGATAGCTTTTCCAATTCCTCTCTGGGAGATCCAAATAGAATTCTCATCATGCTTTCATAGGGCCCAGGTCTCTGAGGCATATGTTAATGCAGGGATAATGGTAGAGTTGAAGAGATGTGCCCGGAGCTGGAGGTTTTTTGTCCTTTTTAGCTATTTCTTCCATGCCTTTGAAGGCATTCCATGCTGCTCTCTTCCTCCTGCGCAGCTCAGGTTTTAGGTCGTTCATCATGTTGACTTCTTGACCTAGGTACACATAACTGCTGCATTCAGAGATGTCTGTTCCATTGAGAGTGAATGGGGCCTCTGGAACGAGTTCAGTTTTGTTTTGTTTTTTTTTTTGCTTTTTTTTTGAGTCACACCCGGCGATGCTCAGGGGTTACTCCTGCCTCTGTACTCAGGAATTACTCCTGGCAGTGCTCGGGGGACCATATGGGATGCCGGGGATCGAACACTGGCTGGCAGAGGCCAGCCACATGCAAAGGCAAATGCCCTACCCACTCTTCTATTGCTCCGGCCCCCTGGAACTAGTTCATTTTTCATGAACATTGTTTTGTTTAGATTCAGCTGTAGACCTATCTTTCCACGTTCTCGGTTGAAGTCAGCCAGCATTTGTGCCACTTGGCTAATGTCAAAATATATTTGTGATGATGATGATTGACCATCACAAACAAACATATTTTCAATCATATGTCTCATGGTGGTACAATAACAATTAAAAAAAATTAAGTCATTCTAGATATAGTGCTAGACAGTCAGATATAGATCTCTATAAGAGATATAGTTTGGATCTGTTGAAAAGGCAGAATGCCTTCTAGGATTGGATTATTGGTCTAGTTCAGATTAAGGGTTACAGCAATCACAGTATGAATCTATGTCCCAGACCTCAGGGTGCGGGGGCACAACTGCATGCAGGAGCTCTGGTTCAATCCCAGCAGTGCATGGTCCACTGAGCACCATGTTGTGGTCCACAAACAAAAAGAAACAAAACAAAACCAGAGGCCATTTCTGGGAGCAGAGAAAATCTAGGCTAGATTAGCTACTTTGAGAAAGTGTGGCTTTCGTTAACTACTAATCAGAAGTAAAAATAAATTAGACACTCAAATCAGAAGACAAAACTAAAATAGACACAGATGAAGGAATATGCATGGGCATTTTGGAAGATAATCCCTTTGGCTAGATTAAAATTTGCTATTTTATAATATTATTTACATTGACTCAACAAAGTTCCTTTTGCGTTTCTTTAGACCATGACTTTTTTTCAACTTGCAACCCGCTTCATCTAACAGTACACCTTGCATTTATTGTGTGCCTGATTTTGAATTTTAGGATTTGACAAGCTTTTTACTCTTGATCAGTTTTAATAAACTCTTCCATTGTTACATGAGCCCATATGGGGTTACATTTATGATTCCAAGAATTAGGAATCCAAAAAGCTTTACAGGGTCATGGTTCATGTAACCATGGTGACACAGATCTTCCAGTAGTCCCCTACCAGAGATTGAGAGGAGACTGCAAAAACTAAAACTATTCCAATGACTAGTGCATTAGATGAAGCACTGAACAGACGAAGCTTCAGTAAGAATGCAAAGGAAGCCCAAGAAAACAATTCGAAAAGAAAAATAATCAGCATTTTGAATATGGAAAGCAGAAATATGTGGAGACAGTATTGCTGTGATATTTGTTCTCAGAAAATAAAAATTGGTACTGTGAAAAACTTCTACTATAATTGTTATAATACATTATTCCTCGTTATTATTCTTTTCTTGTTTTTTTATTCTTTTCTCCTTGAATGGTATATCAGTGTAATGTTTTATCACTCAGTAGCATCAGGTTTTAAAATTTGTGATTTTTATACCTGTACTCAGATATTTTTCATGAATAAGTCTCTTGCTTTTTTTTTTTTTTTTTGTTAAATCTCTTTGTTCATGGATGATATTTTGAATAGTGAACAAGGCTAGGACACTGTATTCAAACCAAATTAAAGATGTAATACTGGGGCTGGAGCGATAGCCCAGCTGGTAGGGCGTTTGCCTTGCACGCAGCCGGCCCATGCCGGCCTGGGTTCGATCCCGGCATTCCATATGGTCCCCGAGCACTGCCAGGAGTTATTCCTGAGTGCAGAGCCAGGAGAAACCCCTGAGCATTGCCGGGTGTGACCCCCCAAAAAAGCAAAAAAAAAAAAAAGATGTAATACTTTATTGTCCTTAGCAGTAAACCATCTCAAGACCATAGATCAATTGATTTTTAGTGTCTTAAAAGTATCTTCAATAAGTTTAATAGCTGTGAAGTATTTAAATAATGTTTTTGTTTAAAGTAAATATTTTTCTTCAAAAAGTAAATATTGTCCTATGCAATTTTAACTTTTGAGTCATTTCATAAATTTTAAGGTTGTGCTGCTATACACTTGTATGATGGGTGCAGAGGTAAGTTCTCTCTCTAGCTTGCTCGCTCTCTTTCTCTCTCTTTCTGATTTTTTATTTATTTGTTTATTGTTATCCACACCTTCTTTACTCAGAGTTTACTGTTGGCTCTGCATTCATTATCATTTTGGTGATGATCAGGGGATTATATGTGTTACTGAAGATAGAACTAAGGTCAATCAGACGTAAGGCAAAAGCCTGATATACTATTGCTCCAGCCCAGGCCATTATTTTAAGTTGATTTTAATTGTCCTTCTTGAAGTGAAATTATTTCTCAGGACTTTTATTTTTTAGGATATGTTCTGAGATATAATAATATATTGTCTTGTTTTTAAGTGTTAAATCAGGCATGTTTTCCTCTGGTTTCTCTAATTTGCACAATTTGATTAAAAGTGTAATGCTAATATAGTAATTAGAAATAAGATTACAGAAAAAAGGTTGCAGAGTAAAAATGATATAATCAACCTTTGCTATTTTTTTGCATGTCAGAAGCGGACCATTTAATTTTGAAGAAGATAATTTGAAAAACAGTAGTCTTGTGTTTATCTGGCAACCATTATAGGGAAAAAAAAGTTCTGAAAAATTTTTTTTTTCAGACCAGTGATCACAAGCTCTCTCTAGTACCTACTAAGATATTGAAACATAGAAACACTTAACAAAAGCCTAATAATTTGTTTTCTTTGTGTTTAATAGTATTTAAAAATAAAAGGTAATTTGGGTCAGAGTGATAATACAGTAGGAAAGGTGTTTATGTTGCAAGCAACTGACCTAGGTTCTATCCCTGGTATCCCAAGCACCTTCCGCAGTAACCCTGAGCATTGCTGGGGTTATGAAAAAGGAAAAAAGATTGTAATACAAATAAAATGTCCCCTAAATGTCCTTATATCACAATAGTTGAAATTCTCTAAGCTGCTAATTATAATGCAAGTTCTTATTTATTTTAGAGTTCTGTAATCTTTTAATAAGGATTCTCTCCAGCAATATTTCTTGATTAAGAAAAGGTGGTTCATATAGTCTTTCACATTTTCCCTGCAGTGCTTTTTTATTTTAACTGAACATAATAAGAAGGATTGCAAGTGTTTAAAGTTCATTTCTTTATACAACACATGAGAAAAAAAAAGAGTCTCTTGGCAAAGGTAGAAAATTATTGCTTAAGCGTTACAATCCTAGGAGAGTCATTAAGTTAAATGTAGTCTAAGTTTAACTTATTTTTTGTTGCTGTTTTCTAGCAAAAATCATATCTCATTATTCATATAAAACATACAGGGCTATATTTCAATCTTTAGTTTAATAAACTATATGAAAGAATTTGAGCATTGTACCCATCTATAGAGAGTCATAAATCATATTTCTGAAGCATCAGTATTCTAAAAACTTCAGAGCTTATGGAAACTATTCTAAAGTTTGTACTTGAGCCTTATTATATTACCTTGAGTTAAACCTTATTTATGACTGTTGGGGGCTTATCAGTTTACACAGCCTAATTAGTCCCACTACGTAATTGAGGTTCTTGATAGCCTTGCCAGTAGTCTAATTCAGTGATGTATTATCTAACAACAAAAAATAATAACCTTTCATTAAGAAAAATGAACCTAAATTTTGTAAGAATGCTGGGACATATTTTAATTTTGGCACTTAAATTTCCCATTAACTAAAAAAAATGCAACCTTACTTTGTATTATATATTATTTGTTACATTTAATCATTAGACCAATAAGTAGTTTGACAGACTGAACTGGTTCCTGTTTTATTATTTTTACTGATAACATTGAAAATAGTTTTTTTAGTATATAAAACTACTTGATTAAATCAGGTACACTGCTCACTATTGACCTAATATATCAACACTTTCCTAAATATCAGACACATTCTGACAATTACATCTTTAACCACTTAGAGAAGACTCAAGAGGCTAGGGACTCTATAGTATTGTTCCCTGAAATACAGTTCATTGCGAAAGATCTCTTTTGTTATGAAAAAGGGGTTGAATGGAGAATCTGTAACTCCATTCAAAAGTTCTTTAAATTTATTTAGTGCCAGATTCTACACTAAGTACCAAAACTGATCTACATATTTTGTGGTTCATATTATGTTGAGGCAAATCACAGACCCTTATACAGTTAAATTATTTAAATTGGATTATGCTGTATTAATAATTATGTTTAATTTTGGAGGCCATACCCATCAGTGTCCAAAACTTATCCATAGCTGTGCATTCAGAAATCACTCATGGAGGGTCTCAGGTTATGTGCTGTCATTGATGGGCCCCAGGTTGGCTTCATGCAAGGCAAGCACTGTGCTCTCTGACTATCTCTATCCCCTCTGAACTAATCGCTATATTTGACTGGTATACTGCCCTTAACTGACTAAATAAAATACAATATTTTGAATGTAATATTGGTACTATTTCCAAGGTCTTACTAAATTGATGTATCTCTTTTTCTATGCATTTTAAATGTTGCTTTGAGATTTAGTGGGTTACAGTAGACATGCACATGTGTTTAAAATATTCAAAGTACACACATTGATCATTCCGAAGATTATATGTGTTTATGTGTGTATGTACATATATACTTGTAAAACTACTACCATAATCAAGATAGAGTACCTCTCATATCCTATATGTCCTTTCATCATGTAAAGCATGAACCCTAATTCCTGAACTATTTCCCAGTTCCTTTATTTTTTTGTTTAAGAGAAATTGGCAATATAATGTATTACTTATAATGTGGAATAATTTAAATATATTTAACTACCTTTTAGTAGCTGTTACTTTTCTGTCCTTCCAAGTTGATTAGTAAAAATAACTAAGCGTCTGCATTTTCTTAAATCTGCATGATCATTTGAATGCTATCTGAATGTTCTCAAATTTTGAGGTCATAAAAATGTTGTAGGATTTACAGAAAACTAATGAACTCTAAATTCTAGTGCTAATTTTACTTGCAGTTTTTCAGCTAAGTTTGCAGGAATGTTTTATTGTTACGTGTTCTTAATCTCTGAGGCTAAATATATGCAATGATTGCTAAATTTAGTTATATTTCTAATGTAAGCAGTGTCGTTCTATCATAAAATTATTATTGCTATATGTATCCCCAATTTAACCCCAGAAAGAAGTGGCAGAGCAAGCATTTACATAGTTTTTATGCTGAGTTAACACCAAGTGAGGGTCTGCTGCTAAGTTCTGTTGCATTATATGCAGTCTCGGTCCTTATGGTTTTCCCTTTTCCAAATAATACTCTTTATTTTCATGGTTGAAGTTCAGTTTGGCTATGGTCCCTTTCTCTCGGAAATGAATATCATAAACCCAGTGGATATCATAAACTTTGGATATGTCATTGGCAATATTGATGTATCAATTTTTTCTTAGATTTTCTTCATATAAGAATAGATGAAAAGGAGGTATATGAAGGTATAGAATGATGAAAGCTTTCATCATAAAGGAATTTGTTTCTGTTTAGTCTTGTGAGTTGGGTTTGGATGTGCACCAGATAGGATTAGGGCTTACTCCTGACTTTGTGCTCAGAGATTCCACCTGGTAGAACTCAAGGAATTATATGTGTGCCAGGGATTCAATCGAGCTGTCCGTGTCATTTAATTGCTTCACTATATCTCCCTCAAATTTTTAAAACAAAATAGATAGGCAGTTTATTAGGTGATCATAAAATAGCAGAAAATTTGCCAGTATATCTGTAACATTATATAAATATATTGATTTATCTAAGGTTTTTCTTTTTTATCTATAATTGTCAAAATAATTCATATATACTAAGCAAAAGATGAAGAACATGGAAAATGTGTCTATAGATAACTTATTATATATTTCAAAATATGACGCTTTCTAGATCTTCTTGAATTGCTCTTATGATTTTCATTCTCATAAATCTAATTAATGGGAAATACCAAAAATTTTATAGCTTAAAGACTGCAAATGTGTAAAATAATTTTAAAATAAAAGTACAATTATAAAAAGTAGTGGATAATTATTTTTAGACTTTTTGTAGTGCTTTTTATAATTTTGCAAATAGCTTTATTAAAATTCATTTATATTGTTTTGTTTTATGTTTTTTGTTTGGGGGCCTAGTTCAGCAACTCATAGGTCTTACTCCTACTGTATGCTCAGGGATCACTCCAGATGATTCTCAGGACCATATAAGATGCCTGGGTCAGCCTCATGCAAGGCAAGTGAGTCGCACACTGTACTCATGCTTTAGTCCCTAAAATCACTTTATTTAATAGGATTTAATTACATAATATACTGTATTAATTGTGCAATTTCAGCTTTTCAGTGTTTTGAGAAATACTACTTCCTGGTCATTTTGACCAATGAAAAATGAAACACGTGAAATTCAAGTGTTCTACATTACAATTTAATCTTTTGTAAAAAATTCACTGTATCACTGTTTTCCCATTCATCATCAATTTGCTCCAGGGGGCACCAGTAACATCTCCATATGTCCTGTCTCATGCTAGTAGAACCCGAGGGCATCTGCTTGTTCCAGGATCATAAAGAGCCTCAAACCATTCCATCAGGTCATGGGAATGAGGTATATAATTGTTACTGGTACTTGGCATATCAAATACGACATGGGTAACTTGCCAGACTCTGCCGTGTGGGTGGCATACTCTGATATCTAGCCTTTATTGATAAACCGCGCAGCCTTAGCGGCCGTGGTGAGCCAGGCTGTGATAGGCTCTTCTGCTAGGTGGAGTTCTGATGAGAGGGAATTCCGGATGTGGAAAATGGCTGCCCTCCTGGAGTGGGGGGGGGGGGCGTCGTCTGACTTCTTGCGAGGCTCTGCTGGGGTGGGGGGCCAGGGCTAGAACCCGCCATCCCTCACAGGTACCTCGTGAGTGGCTGGGCACAGGGAGAGACGGTAGCAGCTCTGCTCCATGTCTGTGAGTCTCTGGATCAGCACACCTGGGCTGGATTTGAAAAAGCTGCAGGGTGGTCCTGATAATCCGGGCTGTGATAGGCTCTGCTGGGTGGTGTTCTGATGAGAAGGAAGTCTGGATGTGGAAAATGGCTGCCCTCATGAAGTGGGGGTGGGGGGGTTGTAAAAAATTAACCAATTTTTTAATGTAGATTTTATAATCTATTTAATTTATTTTTATTTTGATGCATAGTCAGTACAGGGACTATGGTCATAAAACCAAGGAACTAATAACTTCCTATCATTTATTTTAATTTTCTTGTGAAAACAAAATTTTATAGGGAATATCAAATATAGTGCTACTATCAGCTTATATTTAAGATAAACTAAATAATAAGTGAAGCTACAATTTTCTTGGTTAACATTTGTGTGCACAGATTGCAGAAAATCAATGCATATGTCATTTAAAATATTATGTTAAAAATATTGCATACTGTTAAATGTCTTACTCATTTTTGGAGATACTCCTATTTTGTTTGAACATTTTTAATTTACTGTTACTTGAATATTTAAACAGCCTTTTATTTATGAAATTCTATTTGTTCACTCATGGTATGTCATTATTCTTTTATATCTCAGTAGTTTAAATTTGTTATTATATATTGAGAACTTTTATATATTTATTCACTCAGTGTTTGTGTGTGTGTGAGTGTGCATGCACACCAGTGGGCACACACACCTTATTTTTGTTTAATATCTCTAGGAGCAGAGGAGCATGATGCTCTCAAAATGAATTTTGAGCCTTCTCTTTCACTTGATTTTCTGGACAAGTTTATGAAGAATTGCTCTTTTGTTTCTGGAAATGTGGATAGAATTCAGCAGTGCCACTACCTGACACTATAGCTTTCTTTGATTGAGCAACATGAATTGACATATATTGGCATAGTATAGAAGTCGTATATTCTCTAACAGCAGCTCAATTCCTAAGTCCAGATGATGGAAATAACTGGAATGACCTTTATCTCGGATAATATTTATTTCTAAAATGGAACACTGAGCTTAAAGAAAGAAACAAAGTTTGAGTACATAAAAATCTTTGTTGGGAGTTGACACTCTAGAACTAGTCCAGGGTACATAAATAATGCTTGGCAGGGAACTATTGGTGTAAAATTCTTAAGTTACAGTGACTAATAAACTCTCGAAGGGTTGCAGGTGTGACTGCGGTACCTGTATTCATCAGCAGGGGCAGACAGGGAGACAGATTTGTCTCCACCCAGGCCTCTGCCCCATGGGGGCCTGGATAGTTAATGGTCTGACAAAGAAAAAAGACTGGGTCCCCTGGGATGAAACCAGAGCCACAGAAGAACCTGGCAAGCTACCCATGGTGTATTCAATATGCCAAAAACAATAACAATAATAGACCTCATTCCCAACGAATGGAGACATTACTGGCACCCACTCAAGCAAATCAATAAATAACAGGAAGACAAATGACAAGTGACAAAGTGTCTAAACTAATAAAAGCCATAAGAGAAGATAAAGATCTATATGGTTTATACCTATACCAACTAATATCCCTAGTGTCAAAAAAGAAAATATGGAGATATGGAAAATGGTATTCTGGAAAAATCGGGAGGGAAGGTGGGTCTAGCCCTGGCCTGCCATCTCAGTAGAGCCTCACAAGAAGCCAGAGGGAAGCCCTGCACCATGAAGGCAACCATCTTCAGCATCCAGACTCCACAGCTCATCAGAGCTCCACCCAAGAGAAAAACTAATCTGTCCCTGTTGTGCGTGGTCACGTGGTTCAACAGTAAATACACAAAATGAGAGCCTGTTGCCAAGAGTATTCCTCCCTCATGGCAGAGCCTGGCAAGCTACCTGTGCCACATTTGATATGCAAAAAACTAGTAACTACAAAGACCTCATTCCCATCATCTGAATGAATGGTTTGAAGCTCTTTCTGGAGTGAGCAGATGCCCTTGGGCTATGCTAGTACATGACAGGACATAGGGAGATATTACTGGTGCCCACTCAAAAAATCAAAGAACAATGGGAAGATAAGTAATACAAGTGATTAATCATATCATGTCATAAAAGATCTGAACACATCTTAATGTGGCCACAGTTTAATGTGGACACAATAAACTTAAAATTTCATATAGTATTAGAAAATATATTTTGACGAATCAAAATCTTACATAGTAAGTTGTACAAACATGCTTGAAGTGTTATGGTGTGGTATAAGTTAAATGGTTTATGCAGTAATTTTTTTCTATTACATTCTTTATTGAGGAACCATGTTCATAATAGTATCAATAAAATACTTCCTTCTTGTTATTCTGCTTTACTGCCAAGGATCACAATCCTCAAAGCAAAATAAATGTATGTAGATGGATATTTAATATACATATTTTTATATTCAGTGAGATTTTTATAAAGTGATTTCAAATGAGGTATATATGTGAATATTTACTGACATAAGCTTTCAAAGTCTACTACTTTTTGAAAGTTACAAAAGAATAGAAGGAATGAAAACGCCAACAATAACTGGAGATGACATCTGCCTTCTCTCAAAAGTTGATAAACTCGACATGAAATCAGCAGGGATTCAGAAAAACTCAATACCACAGATAATAAATGGCCTCAATGTTTAATAAATACTCCTGAAAATGCATTTTTTAATCACCTGGAGGAGTATTTACTATATCACTGTCTTCCCGTTCATCTTCGATTTGCTCGAGTGGGCACCAGTAACATCTCCATATGACCTGTCTCATACAAGTAGAGCCCAAGGGAATCTGCTTGCTCCAGGAACAAAAGAGCCTCAAACCATTCCATCAGGTCATGGGAATGAGGTCTATAATTGTTACTGATATCTGGCATATCAAATACGACACGGGTAGCTTGCCCCTTGTGGGTAGCATACTCTTGTAGTCATCTCAAAATCCAGCATTCATTGATGAACCCCCCAGCCGCAAGCCGCCGCTTGAGCCGGGCTGTGACAGGCTGGTCTGCTGGGAGGAGTTCTGACGAGGGGGAAATCCGGAAAAGGTGGAAAATGGAGGTCCTCATGGAGTGGGGAGTCGTCTGGCTTGTTGTGAGACTCTGCTGGGGTGGCGGACCAGGGCTAGAACCTGCCATCCCTCCCGGGCACCTCATGAGCGGCTGGGCACAGTGAGAGCCAGTAGCAGCTCTGCCCCATGATAGACATGGAGGCAGAGCCACATTAACAAATGTAAAACTATTTATACCACCAGTTATTTGCCAGAGTAGAATTAAATGATCAGTGACAGAACAAAAAAGAAATCTCCAAACACTTGTAACTTAAGAACACAAATGAGGGACCGGAGTGATAGTCCAGTGGATAGGGTGTTTGCCTTGCATGCAGCCGAACCGGGTTCGATCCCTGGCATCCCATAGGGTCCCCAAGCACCACCTGGAATAATTCCTGAGTGCAGAGTCAGGAATAACCCCTAAGCATCTCTGGGTGGACCCAAAACACACACACACACACACACACACACACACACACACACAAAGAACACAAATTAAATGAAATCAATATAGAGCATCTGAAGGGAAATTTAAAAAAGTTAAATGAACAGAAGAGGAAATGAAAGAGGTCAGTATTTGTGGGTAGAGCTAAAAATATGTCTTTAAATGACATTATAAGTAATAAATATGTATTAAAAGAGGAAGAAATGTCTCAGATCAATATGTTAAACTTTAAACTTAGGAAGTGAGGAAAAGGAAGTAAAAAATTAAACAGTAAGCAGAAGGTAATGCAAGTAAGGGGCAGAGTAAAAGTGAATGAATGAAATTTAGAACAGCAACAATTATGAAAATAATCTAAAAAAATTAATGAAAGGCTGATGGCATATTCCCTCTATCAGTGATAAATTATCAGGTTATTAACACAAAACCTTCAGCCATAAAAATAATAAGAATAGAATTGGGAATTCTACACAACAAAAATAAATATAATGAACTAATTAATAAAACTTTGTAATTTATTATGATTCAGTCAATATGTAATAGATCATTTTAATAGACCCAATATTCTTAATCACTTTAAAATTAAATGTTAAAAATTTGTATAAAAATTACCCAAGTTATTTGATGGGTAAACCCAAATGGTTAAAGAAAAATGGACAATGCGATTTGGAGACAACCGCTAGGCTAGAGCCGTTACCGACTGGATCCCTCGAGATGTCAAAAGATCACATGGCCGCCCAACTACAAGATGGTCAGACTTCTTTGTCAAGACCCTGAAGGAACAGTTTGAGGCTTTTTGTATTACTGAATCAACCAGATTCCATTGGGCTACATTGGCACGTGATAGGGTCCAATGGAAATGTTACTGGCGACTGCTTGAGAAAATAGATAAATAACGGGATTCAAGTGATCAAGTTATCAATGTCTTTCCAAAGGAAAAAAAAAAGGAAAAGAAGATAAAAAAATAACTAGCTAGAATAAATTTGCCTTGCTCCAAAAAAATACTGTACTAATAAATTTGCCATGCTCCAAAGCCCAGATCTGCTCAGAGCTTCTATCTGATTCAGAGCTCTGGGACAACTTTGGGAGGTGTTAGGGCCCAAGTGGTATTCTGGGATTAAGTCAGGGTCTGTCTTGTGCAGAATTAAAATCACAATCACTGTGCATTTTGGGGTTATTTCTTGATAAGAGAGTCCTATCAGAAAAGATCCTAATTTGAATTTCTTTTGTTTGTTTAGGGCCAGAATAGCTTATTCCTGCTCTTTGCCCAGGGGCATTGGCTATTCGAAGAACCATCTTATGAACCTAAATGCTTTTGTTTAACTGGGCACTTCAAGTCACATCTGTGACTTTATTATTATTAGGTGCTGGGGTCAGGACCTTGGTTAATTGCATGCAAGACAAGCAAGCACCCTCCTACCTGCTGTACTGTACCTTCAGCCCTTAAATATCCTTACAATTTTAAGCAGAGTTGAAATTAAGCCATTTGTTTTTTATATTATGGAAAAGTGAATGCTGGTGTTTAGCATTCCTATTAGTCACTTTGGCACAGCATTCAAAGACTCCTCTGGAATTCCATACAGGTAAAAACATGCTGAAAACTTGATTACAGAGGGGTAGACCTAGGAAAAGCAGATTTAAAAAAAATGATAACATTATCAGAAATAAACAAAAACACTACCTAATAAAATCTTTACCATGTACGTATCAATCAACAGGTAATCTGAATATCTCCTACAGAGCCTGACAACCATTAAGAGAAATAGAGGAGTCCCTATTATAATTAATGAACTCAGTGCATTATTTCACTTTTTAGAAAATGATGCTGATAACAAAAAATCAGCAAATACAGTTGAATTGAAAAACACTACCAGCACTAAATTGCTTCTGCTTAACTGTACAAAAATACTGTATCAACACTATGACATATTGTTTTTTTTTTAATTACACCACCATGAGCCATACAATTACAAACGTGTTTATAATTTTTTCTTGGTAATACAGTATTCCAGCACCCATCCCTCAACCAGTTCCCCATTCCCACCACCAATGTACCTCACGCCCTCCAGCCCACCCCCCAGGCTGCCTGAATAGCAGGTAGCCCCGTTTCCTCTCTTTCTCTCTCTGTCTCTCTCTCTGTCTCTGCATCTCCCTTCCTCTTCTTTTACACATTGTGGCTAGCCCTGCTCACTATTGAATATACAAAAAGAGACTTAAGTGATAAACTGTAAATATGACATTATTGTTGACGAAAGCTGATGAAACTATTCAAACTGCTCAAAACTTTTCCAAAGCAGATCAATTGCATACACAGGTTACTATCAGTACATTCAGTTACTACTGACTCCCAGCTCTCACCTATCCTCACCATTTGTACTGCTGGAATCCTCATGCCTTCAGTGACAACTTTCACCTACCTAATCCCAAGGTCTATGATCGCAATAATAAAATTACAGATGTGACTTGAAGTTCCCAGTTAAACAAAGGCATTTAGGTTGATCATGGAATTCCTAAAGTCTCAGAGTTCTCCCAGAAGCTACCTCCATTTACATATTCAAATTTTTATGTATTGAGAGTGCAAAATATCACAGAACAGTGTGAGTAACTAATGTTGGTACTCATCAACATTATGATGAGTAAAAACATGCTGAAAACTTGATGATTACAGAGGGGTAGACCTAGGAAAAGCAGATTTAAAAAAATCTATTGTGAGCAGTATTTCACATCCCATATGCAAAACAAATCTATTTTGATAAATTGTATTATAAATATTAATACTTTAATAGCTTTCTGAATTTGGAAATATTATTTGCACCATAAAATTATAAATGACTGTAAAAAATGAGTGCCTCTCTTAATAATAAACAGTAAAGATAATTTTCATTTCAAATTTAGTACTCTACAGGATTTTATGTACCTAAGGTATCACAGATAACTTATTTTCTGAGACACATTAATTAATGTGAAAGAAAATGTCAGTGGACAGTCACTAACAATCTGGGCAGTAAGTAAAAGAATGCCTCAGGCATTTTTACATTTTTTTCTATGTCAATTGGTATAACCATATAATTTTTTCTCCTTTAGCACCTTAATGTGATAGATTAAGATCAATCGCACTAATTGATTTGCTGATATTAAAACATATGTAACATTTCTTCAAATAAAATCCAGCTTTATGCAGTAGTGAATTTTGTTTGCTAATGCTATACTGAGGATTTTTGCATCGAAGTTAATGAGAGATATTTATGTATCTATTTTTTTATTTTATTTTTATAGTATCAAAATAAATTGTGATCTCAGAAAATGAGCTAGTTCGTATTGCTATACCTTCTTTTACAGGATGGTTATGTAAAAGTGATTTAAATTTTCTTAAGCTTTGATAGATATTTCCTGTAAAGTAATTTTATTTTGAAATTTCATGTCTTAATAACTATTGGGAACTTAATTTATTTGTGATGTTTTATGTCTTTACAAAAAATATATTTCATATTGTTTCACTGTATCAGTCTTCCCGTTCCACATCGATTTGCTCTAGTGGGCCCCAGTAACATCTCCATATGTCCTGTCTCATGCTAGTAGAGCCCAAGGGCATCTGCTTGCTCCAGAAACATAGAGAGACTCAATCCATTCGGAACGAGGTCTATAATTGCTACTGGTATTTGGCATATCAAATACAACACGGGTAGCTTGCCAGGCTCTGCCTTGCAGGTAGCATACTCTTATAGTCATCAAGTAATATTTCATATTACTAGTGTGTAAATGTTTTTGCTTAAATATAAAAACAGATCTGAGTATAAATTGTACATTGGGGAAAGTGTGTTTTATGCATTTATATATATCCTTTCTTTTTTTTAACTTTACTTAGTACATCATGTATTCTGTTCTTTTATTTTGTTTTGTTTATTATCTCTGAATATCTTTCCTGAAGTTCTTTAGTGAAAGGTCTTTTGTGATAGTGTTGATTAATTCTCTTTTATCGTTATTTCTTAATTCCTGAGAATTTATTTCACTGACTACAAATATTGCCCTAGTTCACATGTTGCCCTGTCACTAATTTTTAATTTTTCTCTATTGTTTTATAGTTGTCTGCTCTTTTTTGGGGTTTCTGATAATAATTATGCTGAGTCATAATGTGTACATTACGAGGTTTATTCCTACTGAAACTGCAAATTTGTTGTTTGTAAAATTGTGTAGGTTTTCACAGTTATCTTGTTCAATACTCCTATTCTCCTTCCTTCTTGAAATCAGATAATATAAATTTGGACTTGTGTTTTTATATGCTAATACCAAAATTAATTTCATATAATAGTTATGTTATGCTCAGTCTCACTTTTAAAATCTAGATTAAATTATAAATACTGGTCCTCTAATAATTTCTGTTAATTCTACTAGAAAAGCTCAGACAGAATTTAATTGCTATTTGGCTATTATAATTATCGATTTATAATGTTTAGTTGTTACACCTTTACAATAACTGGTTATAAAAGTGTATAACCAGTTGCGATAATTTTCTCTTGAAATTTAAACTTTCTCTTAAACTTTTAGCATTTTTAATTTATTTTAGAAGCAACATAGGATAGTTGATAAAACTCTTGCCAGATTATCTCAAGTTCTCATTTCTCCCAAATACAATACCTCATCATTACTGCTTTTTCTCCCAGTTTGGGGTCTGGGTTGTCTTTTTAATATAGTTAGATTTATTTTGATTTTGACTATTTCAGCTATCATAGTGGTGAATAATTCTTTATTTTATTTAACCAATTTATTGTAGGTTGTTGTCACACTGTATGTCTGTAACAGATACTAATCTAGTTTTGGGGAGGGTTTGTGTACAATACTTTTTATAGTGTGTTTTTCATTCTGCTTGGAAGATCTGATGATACCAATTTTACTACAGATTCGCTAGTTTTTGCCATTTAAAAAGTGAAGACTAAACATTGATTATATATTTAAAGTTTGAGAAGGAGAATGTGAGGAATGATTTGTAAGTTGAAGTGCAGAAAAAATGGAAGTGAAATCAATATTAGTGGTTGTTGTACATATCTTTGTTTTATTTTTTTAAAAATAAAAAGATAGAGTCGAGTATGATTCAAAGAATAAATGAAACTGTTGTCCTCATGTTTAGTATTCCCAGTTCTGAGCACATTCTCATGTAAATTTCTGAGTACATTCCCATGTACATTCCTGAGCACATTCCCATGAACTCAGGTATTACATATGACAGTGCTTGAAGACCATATTGAGTGCTGGTGTTCCAACCTGAGCCAACATGCTAGTCATGTGCTCTCCCTACCTTACTATATCTTCAATTTCATACATATGTCTATTATTGATTAGTAATCTGTCCTCCTGGGAGCCCCATGGTCAGCTGGGCCTGGGGCGAGCTGAGTTCCAGCTTCCCCAGCGGCGTCTGAGGCCTCTGCATGCTATGGCTGGTCGCCCCAGGGCAGCTCCTGGGCGGGACTACTGGGCTCAGACAAAATGGAGGGGGAAGGGCCGACCCCTGCTCCATCTGGCCGAATTCCCGGTGATTCCCACTTCTGGGAGCTGCCTACCTGGGCTCGAACGCGTTTTGCTCTGTTAATCTGGTCTTGAGGTCAGCGTCCCTCCTGGGCGGGTTGATATACTGCAGCGCCCAGACAGCGAAATGGCGGCTAATGTGGTGGACGAGTCTCATCCGGCTGCTTCCAGGACCCCCAGAGGTGATGGGCCCACTCCCAAAAACTCATCTGTCCTCTTGGGGCCCCCATGGTCAGCTGAGCCTGGGGAGAGCCGACTGCAGTGTATTTTTATTTAGCTATTTTGGGCCCGGATGTGGAAAATGGAAGCCCTCATAGAGTGAGGGGTGGGGGGGTCGTCTGGCTTGTTGCGAGGCTCTGCTTGGGTGGTGGGTCAGGGCTAGAACCCACCGTCCCTCCCGGATGCCTTGTGAGTGGCTGGACACAGGGAGAGCCAGTAGCAGCTCTGCTCCATGTCTGTGAGTCTCATCAGACTCCACCCAGCAGACCAGCCTATCACAGCCCAGCTCATCGAGATCCCACCTTTTTTAAATCCAGCCGAGGTATGCTGATCCAGAGACTCACAGACATGGGGCAGAGCTGCTACTGGCTCTCCCTGTGCCCAGCCACTCCACGAGGCATCCGGGAGGGATGGCGGGTTCTAGCCCTGGCCGCCACCCCAGCAGAGCCTCACAACAAGCCAGACGCACCCCCCCCCACCCCCCCACTCCATGAGGGCCGCCATTTTCCACATTCGGACTTCCCCCTTGTCAGAACTCCACCCAGCAGACCAGCCTATTGTGGCCTCGCGGTTTAACAATAAATGTTGGATTTCCAGATCACTACAAGAGTATGCTACCTGCACGGCAGAGCCTGGCAAGCTACCCGTGTCGTATTTGATATGCCAAATACCAGTAACAATTATAGACCTCATTCCCATGAACTGATGGAATGGTTTGAGGCTCTTAATGTTCCTGGAGCAAACAGGTGCCCTTGGGCTCTACTAGCATGAGACAGGACATATGGAGATGTTACTGGTGCCCGCTCAAGCACATCGATGATGAACGGGAAGACAGTGATACAGTGATTGATTAGTAACCCCAATGTATGCCTATTATTATTGATTATTAATCCCATACATGTCTATTATTATTGATTAATAAACTTCATTGGTTTATCAAGGTCTTAATACACTAATCTAACGAATCTTGGCTATAAATTGGCCTTTATCAAATGCTGTTAAAGTGGGCATGGTGTACAAGTGAAGCAACAGAAGATGTTCGGTCAAGTTTAACCTTGTGTGTTTTGTTTAGCATGTTGTTTATTGGCGCAGTGTGCGGGTGGGGATGAGCACAGTGTTGTTATTTAATGTCTGTTGTGCAAAATTACTGACTTTCAGAACTTATTTTATTGAGATTCAGTTTGTTATTTTTGTGATAGTGACCAGCATTGTTCTGTTTCCCTAGCAGCAACTTTGGTTTGAATTTAATGAAGTTCATATTCAAAATGGCATATTTTTATATTATTAATGCTTGGGGTACAAAAATATTGAGATTTCTGTCTCATCCCCAACATTAGTTTGCCATGTATTAAAGAACTATTGCCTTGAAGAAAGGCACCAGATTTTATATTTACTTATCTATAAAGGAATGAAAAGGCATAATGTTCAGGAATGAAATACATTAACACTATAAAATTCCATTATCATCTCCATGTTTGGTAAAGCTATGCAATTATAGATATATGCATATAAAATATGCATATAAATATATGCAGTATATTAAATATATATGTATTATTTTTCTGTTTTTCGAATAAATTCATAGAAAAGTACTCACTTTCAAGGGGGTTTTAAATGAAGTTCTCCATAATAAAAATGGTCTGTAGTTTGATTTGCATTGGTGGGTTTCCAGCTTAGACAAGCTTGATGGAAAGAGCAATGGTTGAAGGGTTTCCTGCTAGCATTCATGGATTGTTTTCCATACCAATGCATTCTGTAATCTGCAAAACCCTCCTGTGGTTCTGAAAAGCCTTCTGGTTAGGTTCTAATTTAGGTAATTAATTTCTACCTGCATCTATGGTTTCTCACAGATTTCAGTCCTGTTTCCAATCTTGTTTTAGTTCCTATTTTAAATTCTTGAGAGCTTCTGCCCATGAACTCCAGCCTGCAGGATGCAAATCATCTGCCCCTCTTCCCTTAGGATTGTGGGAGCCAAGGACTTTGCTCCATTTTAATGTTGTAACACATTTGAAATAGAATCACACTTTTATTTCCGGTATACTAGAAAAGAAGAATTCTTCAGCATCCTACACATTCCATTTTGATGAAAATATGGATATGACAGAAAGTGAAAAAATAAGGCTTTATAAAATAGAAAGATTATAGACTTACCATTAACATCTTTAAAAAACTTGCAAAAATGTATTGCTTATTAAAACAAATCTTGGAACTTAAAGTACAGCAGATACGATGCTTGTCTTGCATGTAGCTTATTCATCTATGGCCACACTACGCATGATTCCTGAGCTCAGAGCCCAGAATAAGCCCTGATCATTGCTGTGTGACAGAAAAATAAACATCCCCAACTCAGTTAATCAATTAATTAGCTCTTTATTCATAGACTTTAAATAAAAAAAGCTGGCTGTAGCTCATGATTTGGAGGCCCACTACTAAAGCAATACAAAACAAACAGCCTATAGCTAAAATGTGCTTTGAAAATGATGTTCCATGTCTGCAGACAGATTTAGGAAGGTTATATAGTTTATTTTGGGCTCCATGACTCTATTTGTCCCAGAGAACTCTGGTTATGGATGACATTCTTCAAATAATTCTGAAGAAAGAGCAATATTTTATTCACTCTGTTCATGTGCTCTCTACCCAAACTCTGCTTTGTGGTTGGTTCAGGAAACTGTATTATGCTGATCCCAGGTATAAAGTAACATTGACAGCAGTATAGGAAATACAGTGTTTTAGCATAATCTCTGCCTTTCCTTTCAGACAGGTAAACCATAGTTTATACTTTGTTCCAAAACAAAGCATACATTACTTTTTAGTTTTATTACTCAATAAAACTCTATCAATAAATTTAAGTTTCAGTGGCTTTAGAGGAAAGGTAGCATTATCAAAGAAAATATATCAATTCCAACAATGACTAATATTCCTTCATAAAAAATTTCAGAATATCAGGAAAATGAGCACTTTGGAAGTAAATATGTATTTTAATATATTACAGATATAGAATTTACTTAGAGTTAAGTTTCTATTCTCAACACATTTTCTCCAGCAAATATTTGTATGTATATATTCATACCATATTAAATCAATAATAGTGAATAGATCACAATATTCTTTCTTTGAAAAACAGGACTTAATGCCTTCTAAACTGATACAGATTTTAATGAAAATGCCTTAAATACATATAATGTTATGATGCCAGATATAATGCCGTATAATTCCAGAGAGTCAGTATAGGAGGATAGTTACTTGTCTTGCAAGTGGCTGACCAGGCTTTGATCCCTGATACCACCTGTGGCCCTGAGTACCAGAACCCTGGACACAAAGGCAGGAGTAAGCCTTGAGCATATCCAATTATGGCCCAACTTCCCCAACATTATAATTTTATACTCAGTAAAAATTCCTATAGTTAACCCTGTTAATACAAGATAGAAACAATGACATAGTTTTACTGTATCTTGAATTTGAAAATGTTATAAAGATAATACTTTTTTCAAGTAAAATAAGTCTGTGTTATCCTAAAGGGAAAACCACACTTGTATGTGTGCTCTTCTCTCCATGGAGTGGAAGGAAGCATATTTTTAAGTCTTGAGTCTTTTGTAAATCTTAAGACTTTGCAACCCTAGTGGGGAGAAGAATAATGTGACTCCAGGAAAATCTGGTGTTATTAAGGGAGTGGTTTCATTCTACTAGAGAACGATAGAAAACATTGACGGGATAGTAGCACTCAGATTTCAAATGCTCTTTTCCATTTCAATATGTTTAATGAAATAAGCCAATTCTGTGGCTCTTTCAGACAGGCAGCACCTCTCCCTGTAACTTCAAGTGAAAGCAAATGACAGTCCGAAGAGAAGATATTCCCTTCTCAGGTTTCTGCTATGTCAAAGGAAAACAAAGCTGCAATTAGGATTTGGGGGTTGCTATGTACAATTGGCCAAAGTGAAATAGGTATCTCTGATTCTTGACTAATGGGAATATACATCATCCAAAGAGCATGTGGGTGCTTCCAAATAAAGAATTCGTTACTATATCACTAATTTTATCATGAATATAACAATATTGTTTTGCAATGTAACTTATTCTTATGTGCATGCAAGATGTTGGATTTCTTAATGTTAAATATTTGAAGAAATAATTGCAGTCTGTAGCATGAACTAAATAATGACTATAACACCCCACTGGACAGAGCTGTAATACAATTTTTTCTCAATTAGTTATCAGGAGGATAGTCTAAAAGGAACATTCACTGGGCATACTGTAGCTTTAAAATAATATTTGAAGATTTAGTAAATGATTATTGCTCAGTAATTTTTATCCTAATAAAATACATTGTAGCTGCACGGCAGAACCTGGCAAGCTACCCTTGTATTTGTTATGCCAAATACCAGTAACAATTATAGACCTCATTCCCATGACATGATGGAATGGTTTGAGGCTCTTTATGTTCCTGGAGCAAGCAGGTGCCCTTGGGCTCTACTAGCATGAGACAGGACATATGGAGATGTTACTGGTGCTCGCTTGAGCAAATCGATGATGAACGGGAAGACATAATACATTTGCTTCAGTAGCACCAACTCATAAGGACATATTCTCAGAAAACTTGTAACGCCTGTGGCTAAGTCTTTCCAGCTATAAACTAATCATCAATATCACTCTTTGAAAATCACATAGAAGAAAATATTCCTGAATTTATTTATTTGTTTGTTTGTTTATGTGGGGGGGTCACAGAGGCATTGGTCAGGGATTTTCCATGGCCCATTACTCAGGGGTCACTGCTGATATGACTCTGGAAAAACTATATGCTCTGGATCAAATTTAAGTTAACTGCAGGTAAGTGTTAACCATCTTACAGTTTCTTGAGCCCCATAATTATTTTTATGCTTTTTGTCACACCGGCGATGCTCAGGGGTTACTCCTGGCTCTTTGCTCAGGAATTACTACTGGCAGTGCCCAGAGGACTATATGGGATGCCGAGGATGAACCCAGATCGGCGGCTGTGCTCAAGGCAAATGCCCTACCTGCTGTGCTATCACTGGGGCCCCCATAAATTTATTTTTAACTAAGAAAAAGCTATCTGTGGGGGGCTGGAGTGATAGCACAGTGGGGAGGGCATTTGCCTTCCAGGCGGCCGGCCCCAGGTTTGATCCTTGGCATCCCATATGGTCCCTGAGTCCTACCAGTATTAATTCCTGAGTGAAGAGCCAGGAGTAACAGCTGAGCATCACCAGGTGTGACACAAAAAGCAAAAAAAAAAAGCTGTATGTATATATCAATCCACATGAGAGCAAACATAAATACTTTAACTTTTATCTGAAATATAAGTAACTAATTTTTTAATAATATGTATGAACCCTTAGGTCAAAAAAAATTATACTTTCCCTTATAGGCAACAAAAATAGGATACACTCTGATGTTGAAGGTCTATAAAACAGCCTTTCTAATAAATAACATAGCTTTGGCAGTGTGTGAATATGCACACACACAAATGTATATATATATGTGTATGTGTATATATATATATATATAAACTACTGAATATTTTCGACGGTGTCGCTAATATGTTGTTTTCTTTTTACATTGATTTCTTCTGATTTTTGAAAAAATGAAATAGCACATAGTTTTTGGATATAAAGTTCTATCTGTACATAAGCAGAGCAAAGACAATATCTAGTCAACCGGTCAAATACTTTTACTTGCTCAAAAATTGTTTAGAATTATTAGAGTGACAAAAAATCATTAAAAACATTGAGGAACTTATGGCAAGGGGCCCTGGAAACTTCCAGGTCATACAACCATGAGCTTGGTTATGCTATCAGTATGATCTAAATTTTGGGAAATGTAATGCATCTTTCTGGTGGTATGGCCAGAAGTATCTGTTTTCTGATTATTTGGCTTTTGATATATATTATATGCTTGTACCTTATTTTTACCCATACTAGTGAGATGAGCTTATAAAGTAAGCCATTTTCCTCAAAAAATCAAAGATGATACTGAGGAAAATAATAGATATTTTCCTTTTATAAGTTTTCTCATAACGCTTTCCTAGTATAAGTTGCCTTTTAATATTTTAAGTTTTCTATTAAAAATTTTAAAAAAATCAATCAATGGATATGTACATATGTATATATATATATATATATATATATATATATATATATAAACACTTACTACTTCCAAATTTGTGTCATTTAAACATTAAACATAGCCAATGTTCCTTTGTATCTAGTATTGCAATGAATTAATGTGAATAATGTAACTGTGCTCTCATGAAATGTATTAGGCCTATAATTAGGAATATATTTTAATCATTTTTCAACCTATGTGAAATTTTGAGTATAGTTTTTTGTGAAATTATGAAAGTTATTTTCTGAAAGTTTTGAAAATTTATAGATATTCTTAAAAAGTCTCCCTGTCCCTCAAGGTGTTGCAGGTATGGCTGCGGTGCTGGGCTGCTTCTGCAGGTGGCAGACAGGAGACAGGGAAACTTGTCTTCACCCAGGGCTCTGCCCCTTGGGCCCTGAATAGCTGATGATCTGACATAGAAAAAGACTGGGTCCTGTGGGATGAAACCAGAACCATGGCAGTGTCTGGCAAGCTACCATTGGCTTATTCAATATGCCAAAAACAATAAGAATAATGTGCCTCATTCTGAACGAGTGGAGATGTTACTGGCACCCACTCAAGCAAATCCATGAGCAACAGGAAGACAAGTGATACAAGTGAAGTGATACAAGTGATACTTTTAAGATTCATTTCAACATACAAACATATGCTTTATAAAACAAAAATCATCAAGCTGTCTCTATATTGTTTTTCTTTGTTGATAGACACTTATCTATAATTGACTGTTTATAACACTATTTAAAAATAACACTGATGAATAAAAAGAATAACCTCGATACAATGATTTTAAGAATGATCTCAGATTAACCAAAATGTATTGAATTCAAATACATATCAACATCTCGAATATATTCTACTTGTGATAATAAGTATAAAATAAATGTATTGATAATATCTTTGTGCCATCTGATATGTTTTATACTTCAATCTGAAATAATAGATGTTGAGGTGCTCATTTTGCTATGAGAAATAAGGTTACAGTAGATTTTTTTTCATAAACTGTATTTTTTAATAGCTATAGTAACAAACCTACATGAATTTAGTTTCAGAGTCCCTGTTTTGCTTTTGTGCAATATGTTGGCTTATGATATATGTCAGTTCTGCTTTCAGTGCATTTTGTCCAGGTAGGATTTCTTCTTAGGTCTGTGAGTTAAAACAGAAGAAAAACTAATGGATGTAATAATTCTGACACTTGAAAAATGATTTAGATTAGATTTATGCAACAAAACAAACATTAATTTTAAAGTCATGAATACTAAAATAAAACACATTTGAATCTTTATTTTCTTTCTTGAACAAGTAGTTTTAGTTTTCTAAGAAAAATGCAAGTATCTGGAAATTACAAATCTATGATCTTGATTACGCTTGGTTATGTGTTCTGCAATAGGGACCTAATTTATAAGGTCCTGGACTTGATGTCACACACAAAATAATCTGCCTATCTGGACCCAAATCTCTTTATCAATTATTATTAGAAGTTAAATATATGTGTTTATTGGTAGTGGTGTTTATTGATGCATACGTCTTTATTAATTTAACTTGGTTAAAAATTTGGCATATCAAATACAACACTGGTAGCTTTCCAGGCTCTGCCTTGGGTCGGATAACTTGTAGTTGCCTCTATCTTGTTCATTTATTGATTACAATCTGGGCTTGTAATCAGCTCTTCTGCTGGGTGGAGCTCTGAGGAGTGGGGAGTCTGGATTTGGAAAATAGCTGCCCTCATGGTGTGGAGGTTCCTCTGACTTCTTGTACGGCTCTGCTGGGGTGGTGGGCCAGAGCTAGAACCCTCCTTCTCTCCTGGGTGCCTCATGGTCAACTGGGGCACACGGAGACCCAGAAGCAGCTTTGCCCCATCTATGTGAGTCTCTGGATCAGGCATATCTGGGCTGGGCTTGAAAAAGATTGCAGTAGGGTGGGTCTCTGATGAGCTGGGCTTGTGATTAGCTCTTATGCTGGGTGGAGCTCTGATGAGTGAGGAGTCCGGATGTGGAAAATGGTGGCACTCACGGTGTGGGAGTGAAATGCCAAATGCCGGTAACAATTATAGACCTCATTCCCATGACCTGATAGAATGTTTTAGGCTCTTTATGTTCCTGGAACGAGCAGATGCTCTTGGGCTGCACTAGCCTGTGACAGGACTTATGGAAATGCAACTGGTGCTCGCCGAGCAAATCAATGAACAACAGGAAGACAAGTGATACAAGTGATACAGGTTGTTAACAATATTAGTCTTTGGGATGTAGTTTTATCGTATTCTTTATTTTAAAGGTTCACCATACCAACCATCGTAATCTCAATTAAACTGTATATATAGTTTTTTAAAATTTTATTTTTTAAGAGCCTTTAGAAGCATGAACAGATTAGAAAAGAACTAAATCAACCCTGATATTTAACTAGCAGAATGACATTTATCAAGGGAAGGAAATTTGGGGCTTGATAAAAACAGCTGAAATAAGTCAGATGTTTGGTGATGTATGGAAATCAGACTTTTGTGCTGGGCTTATGAGCTTCACATTTTTGGTACTCATAACATAGTATTTATTAACATTGAAGTTTGCAGCTCTAGCCTGTCCTTAGTAACAAGCTATCTTAAATTAGTAGTGGAGGTCATTGTGGAATAATGTATCAGAAAATTGTTATTAAAATGGTATCATTTATTATTACATTATGCTTTAAGAAATTCGTTGTCTCATATATTTTTATTTTTGCCTGCTCCAAACTATCTTCTAATTCTCCTTTAAAAGTTACCCGAGCCTGGGTACCCCTAGTGTACCCATTGTTTTTCCTAACCAAAAGACTATAGTCAAAACCATGATGGCTTATTCAGTCAAATTGGTATTGCAAGGCATTTGTATGTGTATAAACAGTTACATTGGTACAGTGGGTAAGACATTACACTTGGTGAGGCACTGCCTTGAACATGCCCAAGGGGTTCGATCCCCTGCCACCACTTATGGTCCCCCAAGCCTGCCAGGAGTTATCCCTGAGCACAACCAAGCATTTGTCCAAGAGAAACAAAACACAACCCATAAAAAAGGAGTATCCCGAAAGGGCTGGAAGAGACAGTATAAGGTTATGGCTCTAGCCTTGCGCATAGTCATCCAGGTGGAATTCCCAAAACCACATATAGTCCTTGGTGCATGACTCTTAGTCCAAAACTTTCCTCACATGTTTTGATGCAATAATCTTCCAGTTGTTAGTCTTAATGGAGCATCCCATAAGTGACAGCCTCCTTTCCCCTTCCTGGACTCAGTATCTGAGTGTACTGGTACACTCATATGCTTTCTCTACAGCTTTGTATTGCTCCCTAGTGGTGCCCTTCTCAGTTACTCTCAGCAAACCTGGCCAGTGCGCCAATGCTAAGGCTCAAGGATATGGTGCATCTAAGGGTCATTGGTGCTGGAAATACCAGGATCACTTTATTGGTACTCGAAGACCTCCACAACCACATCTCAGTACTTTAAGTGATGCTCAGTAGTTCCATGGCTACACTCGGGGTGAGTGCCAGGAATCATGTGTCATCCATGGACTTTAAATTTAATACACTCTCTCTGGACTCTTACTACTCATTTTTTAAATTGTGATTCCAGATTGCATACAATTATTACTCTTACAAAGAAAATGTGATAAAAAACCAGCTAAACTATATAAATGTTCTAGTATCTAAAGATTTCCCTCTGATATATTCCAACTTGTTGAATCATATAAAGAAATATGCCTGCTACATAATAATTATCATGAGGAGGTCACTGAATAATAGGGGTGTAATTCATAGTTGGAGTTAAAATAATTTTAGATGATCATGAAGTCCTAAAAAAAGTTAGACACTGTTATAAGCAATTATAGATTACTAAAAAAAATCTTCAGAAAGGAAATGATAAGAAAACAATTTAATTGTAGATTGTTTTCGTAAAATATTGTAAGATAAGCTGGTGTTGTGAAAGAACAGAAAGTTATTGTTGCGGTTAAGCCTTTAGTGACTGTGCATTAGGAATAAGATGAGGAAATGCTAATGGAAAAGGTTTAGCTGCCAAGAAACAAAAGCTTACTTTTAGCACTGAAGGTATTTCATACTAAAAGTAGCCTTATGTCCATCATTCTTTGTGTTTATAACATTATTGACACTTAGGTGATTAATTTCTTCCAAATCATAGCCAATGCAGTGAGATGTGTCTGAGATAAAATCATGTGAATTTTGAGGGAAGAAAATAGTTTTAAGGAAGATTGTTTCTTCTAACCAAAAGACTACAATTATTACCATGTCATTTACTCACTCAAATTGGTATTGCAACACATTTGTGTGTACATAAACTGTCACGATTAAATACAGACTTCTACTTACCTGAGTATACTCCGATTGTTCTGATAAACTAACCTTAAGTACTTTTGCTTCTAAATACTATGAGTATTCTGTTTTCCTTGTATTTAAATCTCACATCCAACAGTAGTCCAAGTTGCCTATATGTATGTACCGTAAAAACATTTTCATGCTGCTTCTCACTATGCTTTACATTTGCTTTCTGTCAGAAAAATACATGCCCCTGTCATCATACCTTCTCCCTCCGAAACCTGTTTCTTCACTGAACTCATCCTCTCCGGTGCCTTGCTACCCATCTCTTGACAGCATGCAAAATGTAATGGTCATAAAAGTAAAGTCTGCTAACTTTCACTCCTGATGATTTGTCAAAAGGCACATTAAAAAATAATTGGGGAGAAACTGCACAGATTTTTAAAATGTATTGAGTCATTTTTCTTCCATGCTTGACTGGTCGCCTTACAAGATACCATTGTCCATTATTAACAAGCCAATATTACTGCTTTAACCAAAGAAAAAGCGTTATAGTGCACTCATCTTGCTCTTGGGCTTTGTTGCCAGAGATTTATAGAGAAAGGCAACAAGCAAAATGTTCTTTAGCATAGGACTGCTATTTATTTCCAGTTTTCCCTCCCATTAAAGTTGCTTCTTCCCACCAACTCCAAGCATAGTAGGAGTGCCATAAAAGGCCCTTGAAGAGGAAATAATAAAACCAGGACGTGTTTTTCTTTCTATATTGTTTAGCTGGCTGTTCAATACCTTGATGACATTTTAAAGATCTTCCTGTGCGAGGTGTGTGGTTAGTGTATTGTGCATGGCCTAATGTAACACTGAGATGTCAACTGTTGGCTTACACTAGCATGCCACATATTGTACCTGCAGAATATATATTGCTGCCAAAACTGGACAATACACTGCAGTTCAGTGCCATGCAATAATGCCAAGCACTACTAATGAAGGCATCAAATGACCAGAAACATGAGTTACATGCAGAATTATATCTTTTTTAACACTTATAGATTTCCATGACTATTACAGAGTCTTTTATTTCTCATCACAGATACAGCTCAATATAACAAAAATACAAAAAAAAAGAGAAGAAATTGATGAACTTCATTGAAAGAAAAATAAGATTATTTTTCCAACAGAAAAATAAAAGCACTCTACTTTAGGCAACTAATTAACTGAGATTAAAAGATAAATAATAATAAAATGGGAAGTATAAATTCCGGTAAAAACCCTGAATAGAAATTGTATAATATGAATAATATTTTGGTTGAGAGGTTTGGTAGTGTTCAGGTCTTACTCCTGGTTCTGTGCTCAGGGATCACTCCTGCCAGAGCTTGGGGGACCATGTTGGGCGCCATTGAACAAACAGGGGTCAGCACTAGGTAAGGCAAACAATCAGGCTGTTGTACTATCATTCCTGTTACAATGTTCTATCTTCCAAGTATGCTAACATAGATACTTTCTGTATTTTAGTTAAAAGATTTTATTTATAGTAAGTATAGATTAATCTTAACAATAAAGATGACTAAAAATATTCTACAGGATTTTTTGTAGTTGAAAACTACTGCTATTACAGCAGGTTGAAGTGTAGAGAGTCAGGTATGCATGCCTAGGAATAATTGTGTATAATAGTAATGAGTTATGGGAATTAAAATTTTTTTTAAAAATGTTTTTATCTGTGCTTTTTCATGAGAGGCAAGTAGACTATTGGGACAAGACAGGGAAGTCAGACATTTGACCTGGCAGCAATATTCACGGGTATTAGACAGGCCTAGACATTTGGGACCTGAAACCATCTGTGTAATAAATTTCTTTCTTTGGAGTTTTGTATGCAATTCTTTCATTCCATTCTCAAGATCCTATAGCACAGAAAAATCCTCTTTCATATTAACAATGCTACTAATTAAACTACAGTAATAATAATAAAACTATGGTAATAATAATAATGCAGTCATTTTCATTCTTGCCAAGCATTTTGCTGTCATAAGTGTATTTTCTTATTTTTTAATATTTGAAATACTTATAATGATTTATATTTATATCTCGAAGGTTTGAAATGTTTTGTATAAAAACCAGTGGAAACTATATTTGTAACCATTCAGAAACTTTTACAGATAATTTTAGATGAAGTAATTTAGTATATATTTCAACTTTACTGCTACATACATCACTGATGAATATGCATTAGTTTCCATAAAAGTCTAGTCATGGAAAAACAGTATTCACTTGCCTTCATGAATTGATTCTTCCTCTGTTAATTTTCTAAATAAATTATATCCTCAAAAAATTGGCATTCCTAATCTATCTTTAAGAGCTCATTCCAGAAAACAGCACGTTTAAATGTGAGATCATGATTACGGACTGCTGTTCCTTATGATGCATATGTGGAAGACACTCCAGTTTCTTTTCCATCCTCAAATCAAGCAGTCAATTTTATAAGCAATACAAAATATCAGAGATCCTGAGTTAGGCATCTGTCACCTTCACAATGCCACTTCATTGTATTTTCAAGGAATATTAAGTGATGACAAATTACTCAACATGTTGGTTTCCTAATCTATTATACACAAAATAAAATACACATCAAAATACTCTTTATCACTTCAGTAATATATGAGTAAGTTTATTTCAGATTGCCTATGAAGAACCCTTTGCAACTAGATTTTATTTGTTTTTCAGTACATTAACTTTTGGTATGTTGATACAATTTAATCATGCTATCACTGTATCACTGTCTTCCCGTTTATCTTCGATTTGCTCGAGTGGGCACCAGTAACATCTCCATATGACCTGTCTCATGCAAGTAGAGCCCAAGGGCACCTGCTTGCTCCAGGAACATAAAGAGCCTCAAACCATTCCAGCAGGTCATGGGAATGAGGTCTATAATTGTTACTGGTATCTGGCATATCAAATACAACACGGGTAGCTTGCCAGGCTCTGCCGTGCGGGTAGCATACTCTTGTAGTCATCTCAAAATCCAGCATTTATTGATGAACCGCGTGGCCACAAGCGGCCGCGGGAGCCAGGCTGTGATAGGCTGGTCTGCTGGGTGGAGTTCTGAGAGAGGGGGAAGTCGGATGTGGGAAATGGTGGTCCTCATGGAGTGGGGGTTCGTCTGGCTTGTTGTGAGGCTCTGCTGGGGTGGCAGGCCAGGGCTAGAACCTGCCATCCCTCCTGAGTGCCACATGAGCGGCTGGCCACAGTTAGAGCCAGTAGCAGCTTTGCCCCATGTATGTCTCTGGATCAGCATACGTGAGCCGGATTAAAAAAGACTGCAGCAGGGTGGATCTCAATGAGCCGGGCTGTGATAGGCTGGTCGGCTGGGTGTTCTGACAAGGGGGAAGTCCAGATGTTGGAAATGGAGGTCCTCATGGAGTGGGGGGGTCGTCTGGCTTGTTGTGAGGCTCTGCTGGGGTGGCGGGCCAGGGCTAGAACCTGCCATCCCTCCTGGGCGCCACATGAGCGACTGGGCCAGTAGCAGCTCTGCCCCATGTCTGTCTCCAGCAACACTGGTATGACCCAAAAAAACAAATTAACAAAGAAATTCCAGCATGGCATAGTCTCCTGATTATGGCAAGGGCTTTGATGACCGCTTCAGTCTCCACAGATCAAAGGCTTTCTTTAAATCAATGAACGAGAGACAGAGTGGCATTTTGAACTCCCTACAAACTTCAATGAGCTTGATTAGCTTGTGGATATGGTTGATTGTGCTGAATCCTTTTTGAAAGCCAGCTTGCACGCATGGTTGTCCTTCATCTAATGTTCTGCCAATCCTATTCAGGGATGACTCGAGTGAACAGCTTGTAGATGACAGACAACAGACAACAAAATTAGTGAGTTTATGTCAATATGATTAATCCTTTACTGTGTAAAATGTGCTATAGAATCAGCCCTTAATAAACCTTGATTTTATTAATTTTATGTAGCTTCTGACTTTCTGAGGTCATTTTAAATTTTAAGATTATACAATTATATTTGCTTTATAACATTATTTCTAAAATATGTAGTACATCAGAAAGTTCCATTTTCTTATTTTCTCCATATAGTTTTCTTGTAACTATGCTTAGTTTTATTTCTCTCTTTATCATTGTGTGTGTGTGTGTGTGTGTGTGTGTGTGTGTGCATGTTTGTGTGTGTGAGTGGCTCCTGGCTCTGTTCTCAGGAATCTTTCCTAGTAGGAGTTGGGCAAACATATGAGGTACCAAAGATCAAACCCATGTTTTACCCAAGCCCATGCAAGACACATGCTTTACCTGCTGTACTATCTTTCCAAAACTCTATTTTTTAAATTACATACTTAGTCTGCCATATTTCTTTCCAAAAAAAAATTTCCATGTGATTTTAAATTTTGTTTTAATTTATTATTGGTGAGGTTGAGCATCTTTTCATGTATATTTTTCTCTTTCCCTATTTTATGGTTATTTATATACATATACAAGTATGTAATCAGTCATGATATTTTTTTATCTATTAAATCCTAACTTTTAACTCTTGAAGAATATGATTATAGACTGAAGTGAAAATACTTTTGAGGCTATGACTTTTCTTTTTTTTATCAATTTATTTATTTGTTTGTTTGTTTGTTTTTTGCATCACACCCGGCAATGCTCAGGGATTTCTCCTGGCTCTGCACTTAGGAATTGCTTCTGGCGGTGCTCAGGGGACCATATGGGATGCTGGAGATTAAACCCGGGCCGGCATGGGCAGACACATGCAAGGCAAATGCCCTACCTGCTGGGCTATCGCTCCGTCATAGAGGCTATGACTTTTCTTCAGCTAGCACCTATATGCTCCTCAGGCCTATTTTAAAGAAAATAAGTGCACTGTTATGTTTACAGGTGATAATATAACGAGATAAATAAAAACTAAGAATAGTTACAAGAAAATAATAAGGAGAAAATAAGAAAATGTAATGTGTGGGTGTATGTGTGTGTGTGTGTGTGTGCGTGTAAGGGCAACTATAGTAACTATTTTTAAATAGGAAACATTCTCAAATGCATTAGTTTTCACAAAGTAAAAGACAACTTTTAGAGAGTTAGACCTTCAAGGAATCTTATATAAATACCATATCTATATTTCATTTATTTTGCTAATATTATTTTTTTGTTATTTTTAATTTTAAGATTTAGTCATTCAAATGATTCAGTTTCGCAATAGATCCTATGTTTATTTGGCATGTCTTACAATAATACATAGCTATACAAGAGAAAGTGTTAAGACACAATATTAGCATGACTTTTAATATTTATACATCAAACATTTTGAGACATATGGTATGTGTAAAAACAGAATATCCTGTTCTTGAATGATATTCTGACTAGAGTTAGTTGTCAGTTACATTGCTTGCGAGTTAAGAGTCCCCAAACTCACTAGTTCTATGTTATGATGGTTGTTGTATTTCCTTGAAATTACATCAATTTCTATCAATGGAGGGATAGAACAATAATATAGTACTGTTGTCATCACCTTGCCTCAAATGCTTTCATTACTTATGTTAATGTCTCATAGAACAGTTGAAGTTCACGTAGCCGCTTATAAAATTGAGCAAAGAAAACTATATAATTCCCTCTGTCATTAGTTTGCAAAGCATTGACTGCCTTTCCCAAACTCTTCAAATCTTTATGCAGAGTCTAAAGCTATTACTTTTAGAATCATTGATGTATTAGATATATGTACACATATTATGTTATGTCGTACATGTATATTAGATAGATTTCCCTTAATAGTGTTTAGTGACACCCATAAATGGATATAATTTGGATTTTAGTTTATATTTTCCATATAATTTGTATCAAAAGTACCTTTTGCATATTTTTTTTTTTGCTGCTAATATTTTACAGTTTGTGTGTGTGTGTGTGTGTGTGTGTGTGTGTGTGTGTGTGTGTGTGGGGCAAATCCAGGCTATGTTCAGAAAAATATGTTCTCAGAGTAAAAAATGGATACATAATATATGAATAAAACTTTTAATATTTAGTAAATATTTAAGGTAATGTCTGAAATATATTTTCAAACATACAAAAATTCATCTATCAGTCATACTTTGCTTAATGTAATTAATATCAAAGTATATGTTTAAAGTAATCCGGTTTTGCTCAACAAGAGCTTCAGATCTTAAGAACATAACCACGAGAAGTTCCCAAAGAAATAAAAATAAAAATGTCTTGAGAAATTTCACTGAGAGACTACTGTATAATGAAATCCAGCTGGCAATTAAGGAGCACACTGTTTTTATATGAATATTACCAGATTGGACTGAAACGTAAAAATAAGACTTCTTGATTCTTTTGGCTAACGCATTCCAATTACATTTATACTAGACTTAATTTAATGATAACATTATTAGAAAAGGAAATAAAAGCATTTATTTAAATTACACAGTGTCCATATGTTCAGCTCCTGTATGTTGTTACTCAAATGGTTTGCAATTTTTTTTTATAAATGAACTAAATGAGATATTTTTGATTAAAATGTCTGGAATCTTTATAATTCTCTAGTCCCTTAAAAAGTGTTACAATTCCCCCTGCATATGCTTTAAACACAGAAACACAGACTCATCACTGAGCCATATCCCCCGCCCTATTGTTTTGTGGACTATGTTTGCTATTTGCCCAGCTTCAGAGCAAAATGTGGTTTCTACCAGAACACTTAGTGTTTTTAAACCTTTTTTTTTTATTTTGGGTCACACCCGCGTGCTCAGGGGTTACCCTGGCTCTACACTCAGGAATTACTTCTGGTGCTCGGGGACCTATGGGATGCCGGGATTGACCCCGGCTGGCCAGGCCAGCTGCGGCAAGGCAAACACCCTACCTGCTGGGCTATAGCCCGGCCCCAGTGTTTTTTAAATCTTAAAACCTCCAGAACAAGGCAGGAGTAAGTAAATGAACCAAATCAATGATTCATGTATTTGAGAAAAATTGCTTCTATAGATATCAATATTTTTAAAAATCTTTCGCCTAATTTGTTAAATTGTATTTCCTAGATGTAGAATTCAAGAACTAGATTAATGAATTTGGAACAAACTCTATACAGATAAGAAACACAATAAAAAGACTTATAAATAAAAAGAAACAAGTCTAAACTGAAATAGTTTAAACTGAACTTCATCAAAGTTTTATCTAAACATATCATCAATTATAACAGAAGAAAATTAGCTTATTAGATAATATATTATTATATTTTTTAAAGTTTGATTACACAACATATACATTGTGTTTTGTGATATAGCAATGATGTATTTGTCTTTTTTGTGTGGAACTTAGAGTTATCTTGGGAACTTTTCTTTAAATTATTCTCTTTGTCATAGTTATTTTACTCTTATTTAGGACTATGTGTTCGACCCAACAAAGTACAGGAGCAGGGTTTAGGAATCCCCTTCTGCCCCAGGGATCGGCTGCCTGAGGACAGAGAGAAAGACATAGGGATTCAGCAGAGTTTCAAAGACTTTAATAGGGTCTAATACAAATCAGCAATAGGAAAACCCTGAACTTAGAGTTCCCAGCTGGGCCCCAGGCATGTGTTAGCCGAAATAGCTGCCACCATGTGTTAAGCCCAGCTGGGAGGGAGAAGAAAGAGGAGGAGAGAGGAGAGGGCAAAGAGGCTAAAGGCCAAAGGGGGAAGAGAGAGAGAGAGAGAGAGAGAGAGAGAGAGAGAGAGAGAGAGAGAGAGAGAGAGAGAGAGAGAGAGAGAGAGAGAGAGAGAGAGAGAGAAAGCAGACTACAGTTTTATATTGCTGCAAACAGATCACCCACTCCAACAGAAATCAGTCAGAGTCAATTTGCCTCAGGTAATTCCTCCCAGGACCTTTGAGATGTTAATGTTGCCCCGAGCCAAGTTCTGCCCTTGAAGCTCCCCTGCAGAGTAGAGTGGAGGAGGGTCATTTATCTTTACCAATGATACCTTATATCTAGGAATAAGTTACTCAAATCCTTCACAAGATTCTCATCTTTACTTCAAGATCTTCTGTAATTTAGCTTTCAGACTTATCAGAGAGACAGGTTTGCTTGCTTGCTTGACAGCAAACAACATTTCTCTCTGGTCTAATTGCTTAGCAGTCCAATGTGGTCAGGTAAATATACTGATAAGATCTAGCTAGTCCATGATGATTGTGGCAGCATGAGAGGATATTTATACCAGCCATCATGAAATACATGGTAAACTGCCGCATTCAAACTGTCCTCCTCCTATCTACAAAGTGGTCTACAGGAGGCAACTCCAGGCCAGATGCAGAGGCTCTGGGCAACAATGAACTGCAACACTCTTGGACTTGACCTCAAAAAAATAAAACAGTTATTCCAGGCTGATAATATTAGTGACTACAATTATTTATTATTGTGCATTAAAAGTCTAATTTTTCTTCCTATGAGACAATATCTTGAAAGCTAGGTTTTGTGATTAATAGAATAATTCTATATATCTAGATATTATATATATGTATATATACATATATATATATTTTTTTTCTGATCATAGACATCTTTTTTGTTTGTTGGTTTTATGGGGGGTCACACCCAGCAATGCTCAGGGGGTTACTCTTGGCTCTGCACTCAGGAGGACCATATGGAACACCAGTGATGGAACCTGGGTCAGCTGTGTCAAGGCAAACACCCTATACGTCGTGCCATCATTCCAGCCCTGATAGGTATCTTATTACTCGGAGGAAACATAGGAAAGAGATTATGAAATATTTTTCACATAAATCTATAAAATATATAATTGTTATTTTTCCCACTTTTTAATCTTATTTAAATAATTAATCCTCCGCCCCTACCCCACACACTAACACACATACAACCCAACAAAGGCACAGCAAAATTGGTCACTGCTTACAGGTCTTTATTTTAAAGCACTTAATGTTTCACTTATCAGAGTAACAAGTCACAGTCCAGTAATACGAAGAAGGAACAAGAAATCATTAATAAACAATTATAACAACTGGTGCAGGAAATAAGCAATTAGAAGTTGCATGAAGAAAAATCAATACTCATATGTAACTTTTTTCTAACAACAAATTTCAAAGCATGAAATTTGTATCTTACTTTAGTAATTAAACCCAGTCATAGATAATCAATGTTGAAACTATAGCTCAAGATAAGAAAAATTCCTGTCTATAGATGGTAACTAGAAATTTTAGGTAGATGTATCTAGGTTTCAAAATATTAATTGTGAATTGATATTTATTAAGCCTATATAAAATATGGTATAAACTGCAATTGTCTGGATAATTTATTATTTCCAAATAATATTTTATTTATTTTTCTAAACTCTAATTCTCTCAATTACTCTCAATTATCTCTCAATTAATTATCTCTCTCAACATTATCTCTCAATTAATGTTGACTGTATAATAAATGATTGACACAATGGAGACACCTGAGCACAATATAGAGAAAGATAGTATAGTGCATGGTGAGCTGCCCCAGTTAGATCTCCTGCACCTGTAATGTCTATAAAAATACAATAGACATGGCATTCTGATAGAAAATTCTCTATTTTATGCTACTTATGGGAAACCACAACACAATCAACTTAAAATGTTTATTGAAAATTATAGTCAATAATCTTTTTTTCTCTTGGGATAAATATCTCACACTACCTTGCCTTTAAAAATATCTTAAACATTCTTAATAAGCCTCATCATCAATGTAAACATATTTATTGTGAAATTATTATGAATTACCGAAGAAAGTGACATCTTACAAGACAGTAAATTCAAATCATTTAAGAAGGTTCAAAAACTGGTTCTTCACTTGATCACTTGATCACTTGACATCCCGTTATTCATCGAATTGCTTGAGCAGGCAGCAGTAACGTTTCCATTTGACCCTGTCAAGTGCCACTGTAGCTCAATAGCATCTGCTTGCTCCAGGAATACGAAGAGTCTCAAACTGTTTATTCAGGGTCTTGATGAAGAAGTCTGACCGTCTTGTAGATGGGTGGCCACGTGATTTTTTGATGTCCTATGGGATCCAGTCAGTAATGGCTCTAGTCAGCAGTAGTCTCGCATTACATGTCCAGCCCATCTGATTTTTGATGCCTTGGCAAACAAGACATCGTCACTGACTCTTGATGGTCAACAGAGGTCGGAACTCTGGATTCCTTCTCTAACTTGAGCGAGACATGATATTCCAAGCATAGCTCTTTCGATTCCTCTTTGGGAGACACAAATAGAGTTCTCATCCTGCTTTCATAGGGCCAAGGTCTCTGAGTATGCTAATGCAGGGAGAACAGTGAAGTCGAAGAGATGTGCCAGGAGCTGGAGGTTCTTTGTCCTTTTAGCTATTTCTTTGATGATCTTGAAGGCGCTCAATGCTACTCTCTTCCTTCTGTGCAGCTCAGGTTTTAGGTCGTTCATCATGTTGAGTCCTTGACCTAGGTACACATAACTGCTGCATTCAGAGATGTTTGTTCCATTGAGATGAATGGGTCATCTGGAACTAGTTCATTTTTCATGAACATTGTTTTGTTGAGATTCAGCTGTAGACCTATCTTTCCACATTCTTGGTCAAAGTCAGCCAGCATTTGTGCCGCTTGGCTAATGTTTGGTGTTATTAGTGTGATGTCATCACCGAAGTGGAGGTGGTGTAGTTGCCGACCATCCATCTTCCCATTCCTTCCCATTCTAATTGTCTCACTACATTCTCAAGGGTGGTGCTGAATAGTTTTGGTGAAATGGTATCACCCTGCTGAACCCCTCTTTTGACATCAATGATCACTTCCTTGTAGAATAGTGAGAGCCTGGTGGTGAATCCATAATACAGCTCATGAAGGATCTTGATGTATTGGGTTTGAACACCCGGTTTGGCTAGGGCTTCGATGACTGCTTCACTTTCAACAGAATCATAAGCTTTATGATTTAAATCAATGAATTTATTTAAATCAATGAATGTGAGACAGAGCGGATTCTTGAACTCCCTACAAACCTCAATGAGTTGGTTACCGTGTGGATATGGTTGATTGTGCTGAATCCTTTTTGGCTTGCTGGCATGGTTGTCCTTCATGAAATATTCTGCCAATCCTAATCAGGATGGCTTCAAGCCCAGAATGCTGAACCACAGACACAGATACACCAGGCAGAGCTGGAACCAGCTCTCCCGTTGCACTCTCTGTACTCCACTGACCACAAGGTGTCAGGGGCAGAGAGTGATTTCTAGCCCAAGCCCACCATCCCAATAGAGCCTCAGAAGAACCCAGAGAAACCCACACACTGTGCTGGCAGCATTTTTCATCATCCAGACTCCACAGCTCCTCAGAGCACTTAACCAAGAGAGTAAGCCAATATCAATCTCAGCTTGTCAGAGACCCACACTACAGAGACCCACCCTACAAATGAAAGTACTTCAAGTCCAGTAATGCTAGAACCACAGATGCATATACACCAGTAGGGCTACTACCAGCTCTCCCAATTAATCCGTAAATTACCAAGAATATTCTACCCACCCGTCTAGAGGGCGCAGCAAACTGCTGAAAGTATGCTGCTCGCATGGCAGAGCCTGGCAAGCTGTCTGATGTATATTCGATATGCCAAAACCAGTAAAAACAATGTTTATTCCCCTGACCCGAAAGAAACTGGTTCTAGGAGAACAAAAAATATATTTGTGATACTCATCGAACGTTAAAAGTTCAACCCATTTTTATCAATATTTACTCTACTCCAAGATTTTATTTAGATAGCTATAAATCTCCTTCAAACATTTAGTGATACCAGCTTCCACTGAGTCATGTTAATAAATATTACATGCTTTCTACAATGATCAAGGCCTGGAACCAAACAAAGTGCCCAATGGCAGAAAAATGAATAAAGAAAATGTGGTATATGTGGATATTAACATAGGTACATATTATTTTATGTACCTATGTGTGCATATTATTTTATATTGGTGTTTTCATGTTCTTAGTATAGCTATTTAGAAAATGGAGTTCTATATCACAGATTGAGCTACTTTTTTTTAAGATTTTGATAATTCTCCCTTCTGTTTTCCACAGATGATGAATGAATTTACCTTTCATCTGTAGTGTTTGAAGCTTCCTTTAACTTCATAGTTCTGCTATCAGTCTTTGCCAATACTTCATACATTGGAGAGTAGCTCATAGCAATTCTCACGAGGCTTAAGGGCTCCTTCTGCTTACTCTCAGCAAACTGTATTACAAGCAGTTTGTTTAACTCTGGTTAATCACAATGTGGCACTTTGCAGGTGGCAGGAATTATTTGGACCATCCCAGTGGTGCTGGGACCTCCTGGGCCATACCCAGCTTCTATTCTGAATCATGTCAGAAAATCAAACAGGGGTCAGCTGCATACAAAATAAGAGCTTTAACTAAGGTACTGTATCTCCAGCCTCAATTTCTTGAATATTTTGGCATAAGATATAGTGATTTTTCACTGTTGCATTGTGTTACATTGTCAAAATCTATTTACATTTGAATTTTTTTATTTTCCTACTTCTTTTGCTCCCTCTAAGCATTCTTTTATGAGATTACGTATTTTTTTAATTTAAAACAAGACTTCTTTTATTAAAGCAACATCAATGTTTCAATGGAGAGTTTTTCAGCCTTCCATGTTTGGCATATAAAATATTAAAATAAAATATGCATTCTTGTCCCACAATACTCTTTCTCAAATAAATTCTTAAGTTATATCTACTTTCCAACTTGCCCTAGATACATATAACACTAATTTATATATCTTTATTTATTTGCTCTGGTTAATCATGAAGAAACATTGGCTCAGTAATTGCCACCATGTTTTTTACTCTTTAATACTTCTACAGTTGATGGAATATTTCCTCATTTTACCTTTTGTTAAGAAAATGTATTTCTATATTCCAGATCTACTTTTTGAACCTCATGACCCTTTAGTAACTATTTCAGTATAGTCACTTAGGAATTTCAGCAACAATTCCAGTATATCAATCTAAAATGAAATCCATTCTAATGGTTTGCCTCCCATATTTGTCTCTTTTTAATTCAGTTACCAAATACATCACATCCAGTCATTCTTCATTATGGTTCTACATTTCTATATTCTTTAAATGTATTAAATCCTCACTAATTTACTCAATTTTGTGATGCTTGTATTTTCCCTCTAACTTCAATTCTAGTCTACCTCTTGTTTTAAGATCATAGCCCCAAAATTCTGCATTTGCCCCTCTGTAAGATGTATTTTCTTTAATTATTTGACTGTTTACCATGTATTCCAACATTAATCTTACTTGATTGTGGTTTTAATATTCACTTTAATTATTTCTCTAGTCACTGGTGTTATTTAAGTTATTGTCATAGATCAGATATCACAGAGGATAATATTAGTATCTGTTGGATCAATGAATAAATGAATTAGTTACTTGATAACCATTTCAGGCTCAAGAGCCTACAAGAAATTATCTCCCAGATGTATTCTAACGCAATACATTTCTAAACTGGATTAGGTTCTATTTCTTGAGTTTGTGCTGAGGCCAGATGACCTTTTAATCAGTCCTACATATTAACAATAAAGTATATTCAAGCGATGTTTGCAATTGATGGTATCTCAGCAATAATAGTTCCTAGATCAAGTTTGCAATATCTATGGCATATGTTGTTAAAGTGTGTGGTTGGACTGGATAGGTAGTTGTAAGAGTAAAGTTACAAGTTAAAGTTATAGGTAGTTACAAGTAAAGTAGTCTTGCCCACTACTGACTATGATTCAATACCCAGCATTACATGCAGTACCCTAACTAACTATACCCATAAATGATGCCTCAGTAGTGAGCCAGGAGAAAGGCCAGGGAACAGATAAGTGTGATACTAAAATGAGCAAACAAAAGAGCAAAAATGTTTTGTGTGTAATTTTGAAAATTATGGTATTTAAAAATATAGATAATGAAAAGTATATAAAAAAAGAAGGCAGTTAACTATCAAATCGAGGAAGCTTTCATTAAACAGTGTATTCCTGGTTATAGTGTGTTTTATATATTTTACAATGAGCTTGTAATAATGAACTATATATGTGTGTATATATGTATATGTATGTATATATACATATACATATATATTTTTTTTTTCACAGACATGAGGTAGAGCTGCTACCAGGTCTCTCTGTGTCCAATGATCATGAGGCACCAGGGAGGGATGGTGGGTTTCTAGCCCTGGCTTGCCACCCCAGCAGAGTCTCACAAGAAGCAAGACGACCCCCCCACACACACTCCATGGGGGCTGCAATTTTCCACATCTGGACTTCCCTCTCATCAGAAGTCCACCCAGCAGAAGAGCCTATCACAGCCCGGATCATCGAGACCCATCCTGCAGCAGTCTATTTCAAGTCAGGCCAAGAACTCCACCCAGCAGAAGAGCCTATCACATCCCAGATCATCGGGAACCACCCTGCAGCAGTCAGTCTTTTTTCAAGTCTGGCCAAGGTTTGCTGATCCAGAGACTCACAGACATGGGGCAGAGCTGCTACCGGCTCTCTCTGTGCCCAGCTGCTCACAAGGCACACGGGAGGGATGGCGGGTTCTAGCCCTGGCCTGCCACCCCAGCAGAACCTCACAAGAAGCTAGACGACGACCCCCCCCCCACTCCATGACGGCCGCCATTTTCCACATCCAGACTTCCCTCTCATCAGAACTCCACCCAGCAGAAGAGACTATCACAGCCCGGATCACGTGGTGCCGCTCACTTCATCAATAAATGCTGGAGATGAGAGGTGACTACAGGAGTATGCCACCCACACAGCAGAGCCTGGCAAACTCTCCGAGTCGTATTTGGTATGCCAAATACCAGTAACAATTATTTACCTCATCCCCATGACCTGATGGAATGGTTTGAGGCTCTTTATGTTCCTGGAGGAAACAGATGCCCTTGGGCTCTACATGCATGAGACAGGACATATGGAGATGTTACTGGTGCCCGCTTGAGCAAATCGATGAAGAACGGGAAGACAGTGACAGTGATACAGTGATGTTTTCTTCACTATCACTATCTTCCCATTAATCATCTATTTGCTAGAGCGGGCACCAGTAATATCTCCATATGTCCCTGTCTCATGCTAGTAGAACCCAAAGGCATCCGCTTGCTCCAGGAACATAAAGAGTCTCAAACCATTATATTAGGTCACGGGAATGACCTAATATAAATGTTGCTGGTATTTGGCATATCAAATACTACACGAGCAGCTTGCCAGGCTTGCCATGAGGGTGGCATACTCTTGTAGTCACCACTAAATAAAGCATTAATAGATGAACCACGCGGCCGCTAGTGGCCACGCGTGCGGACTGTGATAGTTTCTTAAATTGATGTTTTCTTAATCATCATTCTTAATAAAATGTAATGTTTTCTTAATTTCTTATGAAATTTCTTAATTTCTTAAGAAAATGTGATGTTTTCTTAAAATGAGGTATTTGCACACAAACAGAATTACAAGTTACTAAGAAGAATTTGTATCAGGAAAACTCATGATAATGAAAATAGTCATTTTTCCCCTATTTTTGTAACTTAAATGTAGGAAAATGTCTTCAAACCACAGTGATTAGAAAAGAAGAATGGTTGGACTGAGCTACAGAATAACGAGCGTCAAGCCCAGATAAACAAAAACAATGATACATGCTGCTCTCTGCCAAGTGAGGCCTCTAGGAAAAGAAAGTTTCATGGAAATGAATATTCAATATAAGATAATTTTAGGATGTCAGATTAAAAACTCAAGTTGTATGCATTGTTTAGCATTTTGAAAATCATTTTGAGGATCTAAGAATATAAACCCCATCTTCCACTTAAAAGGCGTGTTATAAGCAAAGTTAAGTATCAGGGTAAATCCACCTTATTCCTCAAATTTTTTCTGAATGGTCAAGCAACTGAATTTACATTAGATGAGGGGGGCAAAAACTAATTTTATAAATTTTTTTAAAATATGAATCAATGTGGATTCTAAGGATAATGGGCCAAATAAAAGTATCCATTTCTATATAGATATATTCATTATACCTATGATAATATACATATGTTTCTTGAACAAAATAATTTACTAAGGACTTGTCTAAGGTGATAGAAGGAGGATCTTTGTGTGTCAAGGAGAATATGATTCATTTTGCAAAGACCAGATGCTTTGTAAGTATATATTTTGTTTGCCATATAGATAGATTTATATAGCAAAAAGGCTATATAGCAAAAAGGCTTTTTAGTGATATTTCTAGGCAGTTACCACATTTATGTTATTCTAAATAGTTAAGGAGTGCAAACATTACTATTGATAAAGCAGTTTTTTTTTTTATTTTTCTCTAAATCACCTACTTATCGAAGTGACACATGTTTGAACTCCTATTCTGAACATCTTCGGTGGCCTACACCTTGAGCATTAATAATTAGAGACAAATATCAAAATGACAGATGGGATCAGGCATTAGAGAAGAGTCATTCTCTCTTAAGACACATGCTGATAAGGAAGCCCAGATCATTGCAAGTGGCAAGAGATGGGTAGGTAGTATATAGACACACGGTGACAATAGATTCTTCGTAAACTTAATTAACAGCATTAGAAGCATTCAGCAATTTCCTTCAAGTGCAGGGCTTTGATGTTTTACAAAGAGTGTAACTAAGAAAATTTAACAAATTTACAAAAAAATTTTTATTAGGAAATTATTCATTTATTTAGTTTATTCACCCTAGGAAATTTGTTTTAAACATCTATGTTTAAATAGGCACACTTTGCATAAAAAGTAAGTAAATTTTAAAATACTAACCTTATTTGAACTACATAACACCTTCATTTTCATTATCAATACAGTACATAGAATATTGTGAACAGACTAGAAGGTACTATCCCATAAGTGATTACAGAACCATTCAAATGCTCATTTATGAAAGGAAGGTGCACATTTTAGTTATGAAATGGAAACATTTGTTGAATAAAGAAATGCATATACAACAATTTAGTAAATTATAAATGTCTTTAAAGCCTACTTTTATTTTTATTTTTTTCAGAGCCTGTCTCTTCATCTCCCCACACACAGTATGCAGAAATTGAATTACTCTACAGCACTGGTGGTTTTGGATATGCTTTATTTTAACATTTATTAAACAAATTTTCTAAATATTAAATCTTATTTGTAATTATGATACAAAAACACAGCTGAGGAACTAAACACATAAATTGGGTTCTGTCATATGCACAAATATATGCAGCTTTAAATATACAGAGCATCCACAGAGTGTTCATGTAGTGTAAACAAAAAAGTAATGAATCTGGCTAAAGCTACTGTAAATATTATGATACTCAATTTCATTTATAATTCAACTAGAATATAGTCAGAAAAATTTGCATCCCTCAGGGATATTTATACTATATATAGAGAGTCTCCTCTCTCACTTTTTAGGTTTTGCATTTGATTCTGAGTAAGAATTCGAATATAAAAATTCTTGGCTCTAGAAAAGTAAGATCTCCCTGCCAAATCCACATTATTGGTTTATTTAAGAAAGCTTGAACAATATGATATAAAGTATTGAGTACCTTTTCTAAAATTGACTAGAGTCTGGTAAAAATCATAATATAAAATATCGCTAGCAAATATAAAAACGCCATCCTCTACACTGGGTGACCCAGGCACCAGGAGGCTAGAAAACATCTCATGAGAAGGAACTTTGGGAGGAAATTCTAAACTGTTTGTCAAGATTTTGTCACAAAAAGTCTTTTCTGTGTTATGACATTCCCTTAATAGTTTTTGACCTCCCAGGGTATATTCCCAGGCGTGGTATGGCTGGTTCCCTTTCTACTGGACCCAGGGAGCTCCATTTCTAGTCTTTGGAGGAATGTCCATAGTGTTTTCCAAAAAGGCTGTACCAGTCAACATTCCCACCAACAATGGATGAGAGTCCCTTTCTCCCCGAATCCACGCCAGCATTTGTTGTCCTTGTTCTTTTGGATATTTACCAGTCTCTGTGGTGTGAGATGACATCTTGTTGCAGGACTCCTAAGGGCTGCTGCATCTGCTCTGGATTGCCTCCGGCAAATCACTTCGTAGATAAGGGGGTAGTCTAAATGTGGCAGTTTATCCGACGATGTATGCTGTACTAGCTGGTATAAATATTCTCCCATGCTATCACAATCATCGTGGGACTAGCTAGATCTTACCAGCATATTAGCCTGGCCACGTAAGGACACCTAAGTAATTAGACCAGAGAGAAATGCTGTTTGCTTCCAAACAAACAAGCATGGCTCCCTGATAAAATATAAAACTACAACGAAGTAGAGGAGACTTGTGAAGGCTTGGAGAAATATTTAACTGGCATTGGTGTTGATCTTTGGTACAGTGACATGCCATCTCAGAAACCCCCTTCTCTACATTTCAAAGGCATTCCCTGCTCAAAACATTAGCACAGTAAAGGCCCTAGGTGAGATGCAGGGAGGGATTACCTGAGGGCATTGGACCCTCCCTGCTTTCCATAACAATGGGAGGAAGGTCTGAGTTGCGGGGGGTATAAACTTGCCGGTTCCCGCTCTCCGGGCTTCTTCCGGTGGGATCTCGCCTTGTGGCGTTTATTCCCCTTGGAAGTTATACACGTGGTGGTCGCCATCTTGGCCTACACGTGGCTGGGGGTTCTAGCCTGGAATCCTAAGCATCGGGTTTTTCCTTTTGCTGATTTGTATGCCTGAACCTGTGATAAGTAAAGCCTTTTAAAACTGTATCGGTTCCCTGAGTGTTCATCCATTCCTCGCCCGGCTTCGGAGGTAGAAGGGAACTTCGCTTCCCGGCACTGTCGGGGACCCCGGCGGAGAGCCCCGACAACATCTCATTGTTGTTTTGATTTATGTCTCTCTGATAATTAGTGATGATGAACATTTTCCAGACTCTGACTATTGTGAATAGATACAGAAACAGTCCACAGAAATGGGAAAGGATATTCACCCAATACCCATCTGATAAGGGGTTAATATCCTATATATATATCAGGCACTGTAGGTAGAACTTTACATTTTTTCATATGCCTTTTGGCCATTCAAATTTCTTCCATGTCAAAGTTCATTTCTTCTTCCCATTTGATGGGGTTGGCTGTTTTCTTGTAAAGTTCTACCAGTGCCTAATATATCCCGAATATTAAGCCCTTATCAGATGGGTTTGGGTAAATATTCTTTTCCCATTCTGTGAACTCTCTGCGTATCTATTCACAATAGCCAGAGTCTGGAAACAACTCAGAGTACCCGACAACTGATGATTGGATAAAGAAACTTTGGTACATCTACACAATGGAATACTATGCAGCTGTTAGGAAAAATGAAGTTATAATTTTGCCTATAAATGATGGACATAGAGAGGATCATGTTGAGTGAAGTTAGCCAGAAGGAAAAAGACAGATATAGATAGAATGACTGCATTTATTTGCATGATATAAATATATATATATAGCATGAAAACAATATTCAAGATCAGGCAAAACGTGGATCAGGAGGTCTTGTCAAAGGTGGAAACTACCACAAACGTGTGGGGGTCAGAGGTTAGATAAGGCAGAGAAGGGAACAGTGTGCTAATATGCTAATGATTGTCGAAAGTGATAATACCAGCCTAGAACTGAGCATTGAATACTGACAAAAAGTTAGACATGATAACCTATAAATGTATGTATTGTAATCTACAATGTGTAAGAGAAGGAAGAGAGAGAGAGATAGATTGATAGGTAGAGAGAGAGAGAGAGAAAAAGAGAGAAAGAGAAGAGATAAAGAACCTGCCATTGAGGCAGGCTAGGGAAAGGGGAGGGAATTTGGGAAATGATGGTGGGAAATGGGCACTGGTGGAGGAATGGGTGCTGGAACACTGTAAGACCGAAACCCAAACATGAACATTTTTTGTAATTGTATATCTCACGGTGGTATAATAAAATATAAAAAAATAAAAAAGATGTTTTGAGCAATTCTATATGAGTTTCCCAATGCTGAGCTATTGTCAGAAAATAATAACCCAATGATTGATATAAGAAATTAATCCAAAGTCCAAGTCAACATAAACCTTAGTCTTTAATAGTTAATCAATAAAACCCTGTTCTGAAATGAAAACTATAACAGAACTTTATTCCTAGGAGTGCTCTTTTGCTTACCAAAGTTCAGTGTGAGTTTTAGCAAGTTAGTTTACATGAGCTTTCAGGAGATGAATGAACTTGCAACACTGTCAGATTCAGCTGAGAAAAATTTGAGAATAACTGACAGAAAAATAGGCCCAAGAGACATATATCCATTCATCCCAAGCACCAAAGATAGGGTTTGACAGCACTTCTACTCTCTGTGATGTTCGTACAAGAGATTACATATCTGACACTGGGTTTTTATAGGTAAATACAAGAGTTGGTTGTTATAAAATGGTCTCTTGAGGAATTTACAATTCCTTGGCATCACTTTGAAGAAGAATCAAGGCCTCAGAGATACAAGTTACTGCAACTGTTTGTAGACACTTATTCCCATGTCTTTCGGTTGTAACATTTATGAAAACTAGAATACAAAGTTCTTTGAATCCCACGTGGTCCAGAGCACATATTTATATGAAATGTGCTTTTATTTATAATTGCCCAATTTTTTTATCAACAATTTTATATCAACAATCTAAGATAAGGTCTGTTAAGCACAGTTTTATAGTGTTAGAAAAATCTTGATTGTGGACATTTCAAGAAATGAAATTAGAAACTTTTGAATTTATATGTTAAAATGGCTATTTGCCTTTTAATTTTTAAATTTGTAAGTAGGTACAAAATATACACTTTATGAATATAGTTATCATTTTCCATGATTAGTTCTTAGCATGTACACATTTTAATAGTCTCTGGATACTGTCTTTAAATTTACGTTTTTGGTGTCCTGCACTCATTTTCATTTTCTGAAATCTTTTCTCATTAATACTTGTCATACATTTTCATTTTCTTCTTTATTTCCATCTCGTCACTCTCTTAATTTATTATAAATAATTTTTTTACGGTGAAGCACTAGACATTATCAATGAAGTCTTGTAACTCTTCACGATTCTTCCTATTAAAAGTAGTGTTCTGCCTCTCAATATGACTTTGTTCAGGGAATCTCATAGATAGAGAAATAGAAAACCTAATAACTGAGTGAGGGCCTGAGAGTACAGAGGGAAGGTACTTGCCTTGTTTTTATTTCTTTTGTCTCTCTTCTTCTCTGCTGTTTCTTTATTAGGTACTTTTTTGTTAATTCATATTTAAGTTATTTTATTAGATAAATAACTGAATTTATTTCTTTCTGATATTTGAACCTTTTTTCAACTCTCTGGTAGTAGATTTCACTCTGATACCTGACAGTTTCTCTTCTTTATACTCAGAAAATTTTCTTATATTTAATTGTTTTCTATCACTCTTTTACCCTCATTTTACCCTTATTCTTTCAGTGCTTTAAATTCAAGCATAATACTTGGAGAAATAAGTCATCATATCTTCTTTCTACCTGCAATCAATTACTGCTGCCTCTTTGGGGAAAATATTAATTGATTAAAATTCAACATGCATTGATGGAATGGTTTTGTTATTTGACCAGTGTTTCTGATCTCATCCTTCTTCCTGCTTTGTTGGTAATCGTCAGCCAACATATGAAATTGAAGTTACACTTCATTGTTGTTGTTGTTAATCTAATGCACTTTTATTTCTATTTTTTTGTTTTGACTTTTGGGCCACACCTGGAAATTCTCAAGAACTTACTTGAGAAGTACTTAAGATATTACTTAAGCACTTACTCCAACATGTGTGCTCAAGGATCACTCCAGGAGTTACCCAGGAGACCATATGTGTCATGGATTAAACCAGGGTCAGCCACATGCAAATTTCTGTATTACTTTAGACTATCTTCTGGCCCCTGTATTGGATTTAAAGACATATATCTAGTTTATTTCCTTTGATAAAATTTTAGCTACATATCTTTATATTTTAGTGTTATATTATTTAGTGATTTGAGTATATCCTTATTTCATGAATTGAAAAATAGAATTGCTACAAATAATTTCAATCACCCACTTTCATTTTGAACAGAAATAATAGAAATTACAGATATATGAAATGTATTTATTCTATTGTTTCTGTATATTATGTATAAATAAATCTATTAATTTAAATAATCAGATAAATATGTGTATATGCATAACACTATTTATCTAGTTACTTATGGGGTTGATAGGTTTCTATATTAATGAATCGTTATGTGCTTTGGGGGTCTGACAAGTGTAAAATCAATTTGTAGAACAGATTTGCAGCTGAAGACTCAAGAAAGAACAGGTATAGTAGTGTGGGTTCAAAAGATATTCCAGAGGCAAAATTGACTCTTCTTTAGGGAATCTCATTTTTTGAAGGGCTTCAGCTGAGTGGAAAGAGTTTACCTAAATTATAGAGGGTAATTTTCTTTTTACAAAGTCTGCTGATTTAAATGTTAATGTCATCTGCAACACGTGCATTCACAGAGACATCTGGACTGGTATATGATTAAAAAGCTGGATATCATGGCCTTGCTAAGTTGGTACATAAAATTAACTATCATAAGGATATACATGTGGTAAATAAGAACTTGAAAGGTGTACTACATTAGCTTCTAGAAATATGCAAATTAAAAACATGGTGAAATATTAACTACATTTTTCTCCCTCAGAGTGACTTTTTTCTTTAGAGCAAAGTCATGAAATGCTTACCAGAATGCAGAGAAATTGGATTATTTTTACAATGCATATGAAAAGTAAAATGGTATAGTTTCTCTGGTAAACAGTTTACAGTGTATGAAGAACTGAATATATAATTGTCATCTGATCCTGTCATTTAATCCTTATAATCATAAATGAGAAATCATATTCATGTAAAAATATGTCCATAAATATCCATGGACTGTTATTTAAAATAGTCAGAATCTGGAATCAATTCAAGTGTTCTTTCACAGATGAATGGCTGAACTGTGGGCCATGCACACCGTGGGGGAATTCAGGAGCACATACATATAAAATTCCCTCTTTGGTGAATTTTGCTAAATTAAAAGAATATTAATTGTAAACAGTTACAGTATTTCATGTTATTATTCCCTTTATATAGAGCATTCTTAATAGACAAATTTATAGAATTAAGGTATTAATAATTAACAAGACTTCTTTAGGGAGAAAAGGTAGGTGGATGATTCGTGTGTGTGTGTGTGTGTGTGTATTTGTGCATTGTGTAACTATGACTATGAAAGAGAGTGATTACTGATGAATGGGAAGGGTCTCTATCTTTTCTGTAATAATCCCAGTCACTTACATTGTGATTATTTTTCAGTTTTGCTTCTCAATACCTTTGGGGAAAATATGTAAATACCAGGAATGTCTCTTTATTATTTACTACATCTTTTATGCTTTCAAAGTTTAAAATAGAAGGCTTGGTGTTATAAAAAACAGTTAAGAATTAAACTAATTGAAGTCTTCTTTTTTTTTTTTTTTTGCTTTTTGGGTCTCACCCGGCAATGCTCAGGGGTTTCTCCTGGCTCTGCACTCAAGAATTACTCCTGGCGGTGCTCGGGGGACCATATGGAATGCTGGGGATCAAACCCGGGCTGGCATGGGCTGGCCGTATGCAAGGTAAACGCCCTACCCGCTGGACTATCACTCCAGCCCAGATTGAAGTCTTCTTTACAGGAAAATTTAATTGAAAAACAATTTGTAAAATTATTTTTACAATTCTGTACTAATATAGAAACTAATATAGATCTCTGTACTAATATAGAAACCAAGTTATTAAACACATCATTTGGGGGACATGTGAGGTGCTCAGAAAGCCTGCGTGCAAAAAATAAATGTCCTATCCTCTGTACTAGCTCTCCATCCCAGCCAGTATTTAGATAAAATTAGGTTATAGCATTATACAGGTTTCAAGTGTAAATCTTTATTACATAACATCAGCATGTATTATGCTTGCTCACACATCAGAACTTTAATTTGGTGACTATAAATAACCATACTCCTTCCTTAGATGCTGCTTTCTTTCATGACCGAACCATTGCCCCAACACTTTAACCAGAAAGCTGGGAATACAAGAAGCATTCTGAGGAGTTCATTTGCTACTGCTACGGTGCGGTAAGCACAAACCCCCTCACCAGGATCTTCACTCAGCAGAGTTCTGGCCACTGATTCATTCATGCTTTTTGCTCTCTTCCTCATTTTCTGAGCAGTTTAGAAGCCTTTTTGTACTTTAAGCAATAAACATTTCCATTGCACTCTTGTCTGGAGTATAGGATTTTCACTGGTGTTCAACACATTTTGTCAGAGAAAACTTCCAAGTAAAATAAGAGAGATCATTGGGGTATCCCCAGTAATTCTTGGTCTACTGGACGAGTGTCTCAATATGAGGGCTAGGTATGCAAAGTGCTTGGGCCGGTGATGCCAGAGACCACCCAGGCCATGTCACCTGGATCATATCCACCAAGTCCATTTTTAGTGGAAATCTGAATCTCTTCTTCGAGCCACTACTAGACCATGTCTTGCATAGAGCAGGCACTGAGGCTTTCTGCTCCACCTGACTGGTGAACAGACTGAGCAGTCTGAGGGCACATACTCAGAGTTGTCAACTGCTATTCGACTGGCACCTCATGCTGAATGCTTTATGGGGTGCTCGCTGCATTTGCTCAGTCCTATTGAGCCTCCGCTGTAGACCCTAACAGCATATTGGAACTCTTTTGCAACTCTTTTGGCTGAGAGAGAGAGAGAGAGAGAGAGAGAGAGAGAGAGAGAGAGAGAAAATATGGGACTCCACTTCCCTAACGGTGTCTCTGGGGAAAGTGTGGGCTGTACCTTGTCAGGGAATCTGAATTGCTTGGCTGGAATCAAGCACAAGCCTGGCTGATAACTCTTTTGAAGCAACTTTTTGTCCTGTACTTTAAAAGTACCTGGCATACTTTCTAAAAACTAACATTTTTAAAAAGTATATAACCCCAAATTTCAGTCCACTCATGGCTAATACATCATTAAATATATAATATGAATTAATTTTAATGTCTCCAAAGATTAAAGTAAGGTTATATGACTTTAATAATGATAGGCCTTGCCAGTCCTTTCTAGACAGTCAACAAAATTACAAATATATCCTAAAGTCATTTGCTCTCTGTGTCAAGCCATTTTTGAACATCCTCTTGTCTGTCAACAAATGTTCCTAGAGTCCATCATAATTACTATAGAATCAGTAAATTTATTGGAACCGAACAGAGAATTTTAGCTTGTAGTGTAGCCAAACCCTTCTTTCATTCCACTATAGTCTCCGAGCCATTTGCAAAGGCCTCACAATGCTCACTGGCTCATGTGTAAAATCCTGTGCTGGAGATATTGTATAGTAGCAGGTAAGGCTCTTGCTTTACATGCAGCTGACCTGGGTTTTAATCCCAGCATCCTAAATTCAGAGCCAGGAGTAATCCTCAAACATCAAAGAGTGGATCCCAAAAGCAATAAAGAAAAAGAGGCAAGTTCAAAGTACAAAATCTGGTCTTGCTGGATCCCATCGGAGACTAGCCTATGGAATCATTTTCCTTTGTTCCACATCTCTCAGCATCTTAATGCCCACTATGTTAATGAAGGACACGGGCACCACACCCATGTGCTTGGCAGGAGTAGGTGTCTCCTTGTTAAAATTAAAATGGTAACTTCAGGATAATTTGGTATATGCCTTCTGGTATAATCCTTTTACAGAGAAAATGGTTCCCCATATTCTCAGTCCTTGGTAGGTTAACACTGCAGCAAGCCACATTTTTCTAAGAATCCTGAGTACCTTAGGGTGGTATGCTGGCAGAATTCCTTCTGAATATTGACTATGCCTCTTTATCTCATCTAGCTTCTGATTTCAGGAACTCTGCATTCACCTATTTCTGGTAGGGAAACTACAAACACTCTACTAATGGTAGAAAATACCAGAGTTCTTCACAGCAGTCAATTCCAGTGTCTGTAATCTCTATCCAAATCCCCCTCATCAGATAAGGATGACATGTTAGGATTCTACCTAAATCTGTAATCTCATCACAGCTAGATTGCATCTGTGTAGTCCTTCTTTCCTTTCCAAGGATACCTTCTTCAGGTATCCTTGGAATACCTGGGTTTAGGAATTTAAAAAATCTCATTTAAGGAAACACTATCTTTACTTGCTACATCTCAAGGCATATTATCCAGCCCAATATTCTCTATCACACACTTATTACACACCTGATCAAGTAGAGAAGAAGCCATGAATTTCATCCTGGGTAAAGAAAGACTATCTATTCTCAGCTATCAGCTCACCATGAACAGTAAATCCTCACCAGAGTGAAACGCAGTCTACTGGTCCTTGTCTTGCTTACTAAGCCATTGTTCAACTCTGCATTTCTCAGAGAACTTCATTGTGCAACAAATAGGCCTTTCCATACTCAGTTGATGAGTGTGTGGAATGAGCATTCTTGAGAGCTCAACCAAAATTCTCTTCTTGAATTATTTCCCCTTTCTCCACAATTGAGAACCATCCCTTCAACAAATAGTGTTTAGAAAGCTGAGCTGAATATCCACATTCAAAAAATGTATCACATCTTTTCTTATGCCATGATAAAATCAACTCAAGATAGATTTAATATTTTAATGTAAGACTGACACTAAAATTCTTAGACAAAAATAAGGTGAATAAGTGTGGCATTTAACTTTGGAAAGACTTCTTGGTTATGACACACAGAATATGCAAGAAAAAGACAATTTGGACAAAGATCATACATTTTTATCAGAATATACTGATAACTAACTTTTCGTGTCCTATCCTGTGGCTCCACTTAGCACTTATTTCTGGCTCTGTACTCATTCAGGATTATGGGAACCAATTGTGGTGCCAAGGATCAAAACAGTGTTGGAATTGTATAAGGCAAGCCTATCACTTCCATGTTATCTCTCTAACCCAAGATTATTGAATCTTAAATAAAGCTCTATCATAATAGACTGTATGACACAGTGCTCTTTTATAGATAAGTATGCTGACATATTCTTAATTTATAGTCAGTTATTCAGGTTATAAAATTATAGTTATCAGCATAACCCTGTAAAAGTGTTTACTTACATGGCAGAAGAACTTCACTTAGTGATTAATTTTATGATCTAGAGATAAGGAAAATATATTGTATTATCCTGGAAAACCCAGTGTAATCTCAGATTACAAATTCAAGAGGGAATCAGAAGGATTGGGGTTACTAGTAGAACCATAGGCCACTTTCCAAATATTGAAAAGTAAAGAAATGGATTCTCCCCAAGAGGCTATGGAAAGCACAGTCCTGGTCAGAATTTGTACTGTTATAAGACACTAACTTTGTGGTGACTTTTACAGTGGCAATAGGAAACTAGTATGTATGTTAACTCAAAATCACATTTTATAGACTAAGAAAATAGATTTTTGTCATTGCACAGTATCAAAAAGAGGAATATAATAACAAAATGCATCTGGGCTTTCATTTGATTTTTCAGTTGAATTCCTATTGTGTAATTTTTGCTGTTTTTTTTCCTTAATGATTTATCACTTTATATATTTATTTTCTCTTTATTGTGTGCAGTTGATGTCACAGATATATAATAGTTTTATTGTTTATGATTATGGTGTAGAATGTCTCTCTACCTTGGCATTCACCAATGCATCAAGTACCTTAGACACTGCCCATATGTCTCTTTTAATTTATCTTTTGCTTCTATACCTCCAGCTTCCTGTTCACATTGATAAATCATTTCAATATTTAAAGCATGGTGATTTTTTATAACTCCTTACTGGATTCCTTTATTTTATTTATGTACACCATATATGCCTTTTCCACTTTTTTTTTTTTACCATTTTCTTATGGGTGTTGTTTGCACCACACTTGGCGATGCTCAGGAGTTATTTCTGGTGTCGTGCTCAGGAGTCACCCTGGTAGTCGTCTTGGCAGACCATCTGTGATGCTGTGGAATGAACCAAAGTCTGCCCCTTGTAAAGAAAATGCCTTATCTCCTGTACCGCTTCTTTAGTTCCCAAACCAACAGTTATATTATTATAGCAAATATCTTGATTTTCTTGAAAGAAGCTACTGGATGCCTATATTATTCTCTAGGGTTTTCTCTAGAATTCTCCTAGCAATTGTTTACAAAGTAAATGTTTGAGCCTATATGTTGAATTATATGTAGTTTTGCATACATACACACACATATATAATATATATATATATATATATACACACACAAGATACTCTTCTTCAGGAAAATAGCTCAATGTTAAATGACATTTCTTTATAATCTTGATTTCAGCACAATTTTCTTTAATCAATTATAGGATTGGAGTCAGAATTTCTAGCTCTGATCTAAAACTTAATTTTTTTTCAAATAAATTAAAGACAATATTGGTAATTTTGTTGATAAAATGCCTTTCCAAAGAATCTCAAGCAACTTATTTTATTGAAATAATTTATGCAAATTGTCCAATGTACAATAAAATTGATTGACTTTTTATTCAATCTGTACCACATTTTGCATTTTATTGTTATTACTACTGGAATCATTAGTATTCTAAAGACTAAATTTGAAGCGTAACTATTGAAGAAAGCACTCCTCTTAAAACATGTTTGGATTTGCATAATTTGTCATTCAATTTATGTTGATTGTTACAATTGAATAATTTTTTCTGAAACAGTGGCCATTTCAGTGATGGTAGGAGTATAATAAATTTGTATATCAATGCCCTAAGTGTTAACTATTATCACTATGTTACATAAACTAATAAAATAAATTAAAAAATCACTACAAAATGTTTGCATTTCCATATCGTCATTTGGTTTATGTTTACTGATTTTTCAAGTGAATTTTTCTGTCATCAGTGTTAATGAATTATGGCAGTCCAGCTTTGGTTGCTCACCAACCTTTATGTTACAGAAATAAATGATAAAATTAAGTAATTACATTGAATTGAGGTGTATGCATCATAGCCGAGTGCTAGTACGAATGTGTGTATTGGTCTTTGAGAGCCTTCCCTATATCTCTCTCTCCAATGGCTTTAGCAGCACGCATGTGCTTTCTCTCTAGAGTTAGAAAACAGCCATGTGCCAGGGCGCCAGAGAAAGAAAGGGGATCAAAGTGAAGTTTCTGAGCAGGTTTGTTTTTATTTTAGTATTTTGCAGGTTACATGATACAGTTCCATAGCCAACTGAACAGTCAACCATGGAGTTGAAGATGAATGTAGCAGAAAAGGTAAAAAATAATATTTTTCTGTTATAGAAAATAGTAATAAAATGTAGGACAAACCTCTTCTTATTTCTCTTCAAAACTCTGCTCACAAAAACACAGTGTCCTCTAGTATCAGGGTTAATATTAATATTCTTTATTCAAATTGGAGAGATGTTTTTAATTGCATGAGTTAAAATATAAATATAATTTTATTATAGCACAATATTAAAATGATATTTATCAATTACACTGACCTGCTTCTCCAATAAAATCCTAAACTAAATTCACTTTCACGATCCCACTGCAAAAAATCAAGAAGTGTTTCGCCCGTTTTCCTCAATGTATTTTTTGATACTGAGGTAACATTCAAGTGTCTAATAAATTAGGAGACTTATGACAACACCCAGAGACGTTGGCCTTGAGCTCAGGATTGACCACTAGCATTGCTGGGCAGACCATGTGTAGTGCCAGGGATCATACTGGGGTCAGTCTTGTTCAGGGCAAGCATCTTGGCTCATGCACTTACACCATCTTTAGACCCTCTCTACTGAATATTCAATTAACTTGCATTTATGATATGAGATAGTTATCCAGTTTCATTCTTTGCTTGTTTCCATCCTTTTTCCCTCAACATAATATTTAATCTTTTTATTATGCCACCATGAGATATACAATTAGAAAGATGTTCATGTTTGGGTTTCAGTCATACAGTGTTCAAATACCCATTCCTCCACCATTGCCCATTTCCCACCACAATGTCCTCTGATTCCCTCCTCCCTTCTCCAGACTGCCTCTATGGCAATTTGTTTCTTCTCTCTCTCTATCTGTCTCTATCTGTCTCTCGTTCTTTCTGTCTCTATCTATCTATCTCTATCTGTCTATCTATCTATCTATCTATCTATCTATCTATCTATCTATCTATCTATCTATCTATCTATCTATCTATCTATCTATCCCACTATCATCTCTATCTACTCATCATCCATCTACATCCCCCCCCGTCCACATCCATCCATCCATCCATCCATCCATCCATCATCCATCCATCCATCCATCATCGATCGATCGCGCGACGCGCATCCATCCATCCATCCATCCATCCATCCATCCATCCATCCATCCATCCATCCATCCATCCTATCCATCCATCCATCCATCTATCTATCTCTTTCTTCTTTCTCTACACATTGTGTCTTGCAATACATACATTTAGAGGTTATCATGCATATCCCTTTGCCTACATTCAATGCTCAATTTTTGGCTGGTATTAAAATTTCCAGCAATTATTAGCACACTGCCCCTTCTCTGTCTTACATAACTTCTGATTCCCACACACTTACAGTAGATCCCACCCACTGACAAGACCGCCTGATCATATGACAAAATTTTTAAGAAACTTTCCTCTGTACATTTTATGTTTGTGACTCCAGTGTCATAAATTAACTGTCCCATATGTAGAATGATTTCACTATGAATTCTCAACTGTATTGTTTTCATCAGTATCAATTTTGATTCATGTATCAAACTGTTCTGATTGCTTTAATTCTGAAGACAGGGAATGGAATGCTTGAATTATTTTATTTCTGAACTTTTTTGTTTATGGATTTTTCACAGTTTCATTCTAAGTAGTTCCTATCAAAATCCTGGGGGCACTTTAGGTATCTGTAGTTACTAATCTGTGATCAGCACAAAAGTCTATGCCCTTAATTCATCGAACAGTTGATTCCTTTTATTAAATTACCCAGATGTCATCTCCCTTCCCTTTTGTTAATTGCTATTTGTTCTCATTTTCACAAAAGGGTCCCCAAGATTTGACCCATCAAACTCACTTAAAGTGTTAAATGCTATTTTTAATGTTGCTTTTTAACAAACAGGATCAGTTAAATAATATAGGCGTTTAGATGCATGTAGCCCATCCCAGTTCAATCCCCTACAGCATGTAGGCACAACGGAGCATACATATGAGTATACATAGCCTTGGGAAACACCCCCCCCCACACACACATAGTCAGGTGTCACCCTGGCAGTCATGAGCATCATAACATAGCCCGTTTATGGCATCGGATAAAGCATGAGGACCAAGAATAGACATGGGTGCTGGAATACTGTATTACCAAGAACCAATAGAACACCTTGGAATGAAGTTCACGGATAATAAAAAATTAAAAAAAAAAGAATAGACATGGATTTCCAAAAGAGTCACCCCAGTGCCTTGAAGCCCACCCACCCCCTAGAGTTTTGGAGACCCTGAATCCCCTCGACCGAAAGAAATGAAGCAATTTTTTTTTATTGCTGTGATGTCCAACAGAGCCTGGCAAGCTACCCGTGTCATATTTGATATGCCAAATACCAGTAACAATTTTAGACCTCATTCCCATGGCCTGATGGAATGGTTTGAGACTCTTTATGTTCCTGGAGCAAGCAGGTGCGCTTGGGCTCTACTAGCATGAGACAGGACATATGGAGATAATACTGGTGCCCGCTTGAGCCAATCGATGATGAACGGGAAGACAGTGACAGACAGTGACAGTGATATCCAAACTACACAGGGATAAAGTGTCAAAATACTACAGAACACCGATAGTGATAATGATATTCCAATAGAGAGGGATTGCACAAAGTTTTTGTGCCTTTTGCTGGTAACTACAAGTGGGGAGTGGGGAGGAGGATGTGGTTGAGGAGGAAGTGGAATTGGATGAGGAGGATAGAGATAATAATAGGAAATTATTCAGCTCATCTATCACTTGCACCACACAGGTTTTTTCTTTGTCACTTACTGTATACTTTCACCTATGTTCCCTCAGTGCTAAAACAATTCTCTTCAAAGTGGTTCTGGACAATGAAGTGTGCATTTTTAATTAAACAGTAATTTTCTGACTTTTAAAGTATTTCTTCTGTCATTAAAATTGGACAGAAGAATTAAACTTTAGATAGGCAGTATTGAGAAATAGTATGCAAAGTAGAATCAACTGAATAGAAGTCATGATTCTGTACTTCCAAAAAAGTGAATTATCCGATTCCTTTGAAGTGTTGTTACCCAAAGTGGACTGAAGGAAACATAATTAGCTGATCCATCCTTGTTGGATTCATCTCTATCTGAAGTTCATTGCCCTTCTCCCACGTTGTGCTGTAGATAGAATTTTAACCATAAACAAAAGGTTAAAGTCTTAATCCCTCAAATTAGTGAATATATTATGTTTCATGGCAAGGTATAAATGAGATGTGTTTTTAACAGGAGTTTATCCCATTTGGACCAACATTCTCACACTGATCTTTGTAAAGGTGAGGCAGAAGTATCCTTTTATTGTGCTGAACATGAGACAGATTAATCTGCTCACTTGTTTTAATTCATGAATCTATTCATATTCAAAATATTGACCAATGTATTTATGTAATAACTAATTTTAATAATTATATGCCATGAATATCCCATAAAGCATCAACTAGATGTATTGTTTACATTAAGATCTTTACTTTTATTTCCAATTTTAAAAGTTTTATTTAAACTTTTTTTCTTTTATTTAAAGTTCTATTTCTGATTTGGGGTCCGTACCTGACAATGGTCAGCTCTTCTGAATTTATGTTTAGGATCACATCTGGCAGGACTTGGGCATTTTGAGATGCCAGACATTGAACCAGGGTCAACCTCCTACAGAAAAAGCACCAATCCCATTTACTGTCTCTCTGAAATGTTTCTTTACAATTAATTTTCCATTATCCCCCATATGAACCAGCTACCATTAATATCCTTTACCTTTTTAATAGCCACACACATTTTTTAATTAATATATCATATGCAAACCATTTTGGATTGGCTCTATGATAATTGGATACTTATCTACTAAATGTGCCACTACCAACGTAGTGATAAATGTAGTCAAGTAATATCTTTTAAGTGAACAATCTCTTACACCACTATTAATGCTACAAAACCACACAAATATCAAAAAGCATTTATTGAATTTGTTGCCAGAACCTTTCCTTTGAGTCTTGGAGATGCTAATGAAAACATTAGGTTAATTAACAAAAGAATTGGAAGGGACCCAGGGGAATGTTGGGGACTAGGGAGTTTTAAATATTGATAAAAAATAACTTTAATAAAACAAAAATTGCTCTCTATTGAACAAAGAGAAAATGTATCCCAACTGGATGAAAAATCTTAAAATGACTTTAGAGAAAGGGACATACAACATGTGCTGATAGGGCTGGGATAAAGCTCTAGAGGACAAATATTAGACTTTGTCTGCAAGAATCCAGGTTTGATCCCCTAAGCATTGGGAGACAAACCAAAGCACAGACTCAAAAGTAGTCCCCAAGGACTGTGCTGTATACTCACCCCCCTCAAAACAAACAAAAATAACGTTCTGCTTTTGGAGGTGAGGTTGTGGGTGAATTTGGGCTGCACCTGCCGATGTTCAGGGCTTAATCCTGGTCCTGCATTCGGGTATTACTCTGGGTGGTGATCAGGAGACCATATGGGATTACCGGGATGGAACTCAGCTCAGCCTTGTGCAATGACAACTACTTGCCTTCTCTACCCACAAAGCACATGAATCCTTTAACAAATTTGGGAAACCAGAGGTTAATATCAGTTTCACCTAAATAATGTGGTGCTGACTGCATAAGTTCTGGAACTCTTTAGATAAAACACTTCTTCCCTTCTCTGCAGTGGGATTCATTGGACAAGGGGTAGGAATAGAAGCATATTTTCTGGAAAACTCAGAGAAGAGTGATATTTGGTGTATTGTTCCTGCAATAGGCGTGCATTTTGAAAAATGTGAAAAAGGGAATTATTTTACAATGGGTATGCTATGTTTTGGATAAACATCAGTTTTATTCAAGATCAGTAAATTTTGTCATATAATTTTGACAGACAGGTCATTTGAATGGAAAGTCTGTGTGCCATTAAAGCTTGTGAAGTAACAACCCAGGCAAATAAATGCTAGTTATTTTGTTCATAAATAGTAATATTTAGAAATGTATTTCTTTTTAGTGACATGTGTCCATAGACTATTCATTGCCTTCTCAAACCTTCCTAAAATTGTTATAATAAAGAAAGCAAAACAAAATGCCCAATGGAGATGACAAATAGAATGACAGACTTGGCTGTGAATGGGTCATAAAATTGGTGCTATTAAGTCTCATTAAGAAAATTCATAAACCTATTACTTAACCTAAGCATTTAAAGTCATAATTCTATTAGGGAACATTTGGGAGCACTTAGAGGAGTTCTGAGGTCTGAAGAAGTCATTAGCATAGTGTCAGCAGAGGAATGTAGGAAAGAAACTTACAATCAGTTTTTAAGATTCAATGATTCCACTTACAAATCTATATTAGATGAACCACATTTCCAAAACTTTCTAATTACATCTTATAATGGAAAAATCTTCCACTTCAGAAAATAAAATTCAGAAAACAATAAAGGACAATAACCTAGGAATAAATAGAAAGTAACAGAATGTTCAGAACCTATGTTTGAACAATTACACAATCCTATTTCAGGATTTAAAAGTATTTAATTGGAGAGAAAGCAATATTGCTTAGGATTAGAACATTTGAGATCTTAAAGATTTCATATCTCCAAATTAGCCTGTAAATTCAAAAAGAGTTTAATTAAAGCCATTGAAAGTTGAGGAAAATATGACCATGATTCATCCATCTACCAAACAAAAAAATAATGGGACTGGATAAAAAAGTAATGGAATTGGACTCCGTCTCAGGTGACAGAGTGACTTTTTTTTATCAGATATTTATACTTAATATCCAGCATGCTGTCCACTTGCACAAATTGAATGGCAGAACAAAGTATATATAAATTAAAAGCAGACTGCAGTACACTAGAATTTAGTACAAAGAGATGCCATTTCAAACCAGTGCATGTAGAGATTACCTGGCATCTTTCATGTAATTAAGAGAAAAGCAATACGAGCCTCATCCATTCCACTAAAAATGCATTCCATCTGGATTGAATATCTAAGTGCAATCAAGCTACAAAATTGCAAATGAAACAAATGATTAGGTAAATGTATATGAAAGCTAACTTTTATGTAAGGAGAAAGAGCCCAAGCCCAAATAAAAAATGTGATCTGTATAAACAAATACATATGACACATATGTATAGAAAGTATGTTTTTTAAAAAAGGAGGAAGTATTAGATTAGAATTCCAACATTTATAACAAACTGCCGGCACCTAGTTATGGTAGGATCATCCCAAATTTTGTTTTATTTTGTAATATAAACGTGTTTTCAATTTTCATCTTATATATTTTTTATTTATATACCTTTTCAAAGAATAATAGACTAGATTGAAAATTTCTCAGTTGATTTGATTTTTCCAAGGGAGAATAACTGCATTCAGCCTTCGTTGCAAGCCTCATCATGACAGTAATTAATATATTGGAAATGCATCATTGAGTTAGCCTGTCAAAGAAAAAAATTAATTACCACAAAGTGTTTCATGTATTAATGGGCAGGAGGGTTTGGGAAATATTTTATGACTGATAGAAAGGCAAGAGCAGCAAAGTGCAGACAACTAAAATTTAATCAACTGATTTTCAGCTAAACTACACTTGAGTACTCAATGGTATTTATTTAATTAAATTCAAATTACTAGATTTACTGGTTTGAAATCTCAAAAATAATAATTATAGACAAGATGAATTTCAATACTTAAAACCAATATATATTAAATAACTATATATAGTGCTTCAAAAATTGAACCTAGGGCCTCACACCTCATTCATGATGAAAAACAAGTACTTATCCAATGAGGTACATCTTTGGTTCAATAGAAATATATTTTTAAATTCAATTGATAATCCTAAATAATAATAAGTTTGAGATGGGGCTGGAGAGATAGCACAGAGGGTAGAGCACTTGCATGTGATCGGTCCCAGTGAGATCCTTGTACCTACATAGGAACTCCTAAGCATTTCCAGGAGTGTTCCCTGAGCAAAGAGCCAACAATAAGCTTGAGCATTCCAAAGCATGACCCTAATGCCCACTCCCAAAAAGACAAGTTTAAGATGATATTTCCTCTACTTTGAATCATAATTTTATTTAAAATTACGTTGTAGCCATTTATACCTCTGAGTTTCTTCTAACTCAGAAAAAGTAATTCTATTGCTTATGCTTATAAATAGAAATTTTATTACTATTAGCCTATCATTTAGTGCATTTTGTTCTACTTGTTTTGCAATTGTTAAAACTACTTAGCTATCGCAATTTTCATTTTTCGACTAAATGAAATTAATGTAATTTTTTTCATATATTTTAATTTATTTTACTTTTTAATTTCTTTTTTAATTTTTTATTATATCACCATGAGATATACAGTTACAAAAGTGTTCATATTTGGGTTTCAGTCATGCAGTATACATTAAATTAATGTAAATTTAATACTATTAGGCAAAGAAACAGAATATTAAAAGTTTCTAGTACATAAGAAAAATTGTTTTACTTTATTGCTGATACCCACCTCCTAGAATGATTGTATTACTGTTTTTCATAAGAAATATATAGTTTTTAAATTTTATGTCAATCAAATCACAAACTTTCTATGTGAATCTCTCTGCTCATTTCTGTGTCTGTAAATTTCATATATGCCAATAACATATCAAACATTTTATTAATTATACATTATTTTATTACTCATTATCTATTCTATTTATTGTTCATGAATATTTGAGTTAGTTCTGATTTGGGGAAATTTTAGTGTTTTTTTTTCTTTGATTTTGGGTTTTTGTTTTTATTTTGTTTCCTTTTTTTCCAATATATACTCTTGCACATATTCCCAGTGGTGACTTGCGGGTTGTGCTCTAGATGTGTGCATGTTTTAATTAACTCTGAGATATATTTTATATGGAAAAATATTCCAAAATAATTTTCATTACTCATTTTCTTTGGAAATGTTTGAAGTTCATCTTTGTCTCAATGAGTATAGGAATTTTACTACTTTTATTAATGAAAAATTTAAAAACGCAGTACTGGAGTGTCCTGGGGCCACTTAAACTCTTGCTAAGGCAATATCACAATCAAATGACTGATATAAAAATTATTGGTGGCCTCCAGAATCATGAGCTCTCAGAGAGGTAACTTAGGACCTCACATGTGTTCCACCATTGAGCTCCCTCTTGGCCCCTCAGTTCTTAAATTTTCTCTCTTTCAAGGTTGTTAGTAACGTCATTGTGGATTTAATCTGAACATCCATGATATCTATGGTATCAACTCAATATCTTGAGCATGAACATCTTGAGTATGAACCTCTTATGCATGCTCTTCATTTCTGCACATCAATCTTATGCACCTCTTCTTTTCTGCCATTTTTCCCAAGTTGATTTTTGACTATTATTTCTCCCTGGGCAATGAATGACATCATCAGAAACTGACATGCAATATCGGAACATTTTCTCCCATTATTTGATTGTCCTTGGTCACAACTCCATGTTGTTATAGAACATCAGTAGATCTTCATTTTAATTAAACTGTATCCTTCATTTTATCAAGTGTTTTGTTTATTTATGTTAAAGATATCTTTGCGTATCTAGAAACTTATAAAATGTGATGTGTGTGTTCTTGTGTGTGTGTGTATGTGTGCAGACTCATACATGTAGTGCCAGAGATATAACCTATGTTCTTCCCCATGTGAGGCCTGTGCTTTACTTCTGATCCACATCACTGATGTCCAAGGAATTGTATTCTCTGCATGATTGTATAGATTTATTTCTCCCTGGCCTCCAATGCTCAAAATTATGTGCAAAACTAAAGGAGAAAACTTTAGTGCTAAGTAAGAGTTGAAACATGAAGGCTAGAGAAGGCAATGGTGTGCTCTCCCTCAATCATTCTGACTCCTGAGTGAAGCAGCTGAGATGCTGACCTCTATGCCCTACACCCCAGTTCTATACCAGAAGCCAATCCAAGACCTTCCCGTAATTATGGCTGAGCCTCACCTGCCTGATTCTTTGGCCAGAACAGTTTCTTAGAGGCCCTTTGGGAGGGAATTCTCTTAAATGTCAGGCTTTGCTCTCAGGATCACTCAGCGTATCTGACCTCACAACTGGAAGAAGGAATATGTCTTTGGGTATTTGTGGAGGTATTGTGCTGGCTTCACCCTTCTTTCTGTATGGCACTCTGAAGACTTTGGAGAGCATCTGGATAGGACAGAGAGACACAGTGAAAGAGATGGGCTGTGAGGAGAGCGGGAAGTGTGAGGAGAGGGGAAGAGAAGCCTGTCAGCGATCCCGCCTGCCTATTTAGCCCCTCTTCTGAATGAAGATCTGGGGAAACAACCCAGTGGCTGATAAGGGGCAGAGGCAGTAGAGTCCAGTGACCATACCAGTGGTCAAAGCAACATGTTGAAGTTGTTGTTTAGGTTTACGACAGTGTGAAAGCTCATTTTCTTATTTTTACAAGTTAGACAATATAATTTTCAAGACAAATTTTAGTTTCCAAAGCGATTAATCAAAGAGAGATTCCGGAAGAAATATGAACATTTTCCTATATTCCATATAATGTGTCAGTTTTCTAAAGTCTGTTAGGGATTTAGACACTGCGTTAACAAAGCTTGTCAAAAGACGCCATCATCAGATTTGTTGTGTTGCTCTGTCTATGGATTTACTGAGTTGTGTCTATGGACACAGCAACACACAGTGTGTGTTGCCTTTATTCTGAAGAGATGACAAGGTGGGTAGAAAAGCAGAGAGATCAAGCTACAGTGAATGGCCTGTTTCCTGCTCTCTGCTTCACACACCACAGAGACTTCCGGGGTACAGCTTGAGCCAGGCCCCAGGTCAGGTTGCCCTTGCCCAGAAGTCCTTGTGAGCCAATCTGGGAATCCTGTCCTAGCGCCTCAGACAATATCAACAGGTTTCCCAGCAACGCCTGTGGCACTAGATAAGTAAGTAGACAAACAGTTCTGCAGAGGTCTTGAAAATGCACTGACCACTGAAGCCATAGCCTGAATTAGGTTCTTAGATTTTCATGGCAAACCTAAGTAGCTTTCCAGTGAAAAGAAGTGTTTAAATAGAATTTATGGTGTCCTAATCTTGAAGTCCTGATGTCTAACAATAAAGAAAAATGAATCTGTCATGAAAAGCAACAAGAAAATCACAACTTTACTGTGGTAATCTATAGACCTAGCAACACAGAGAATCCGATGATGGCGTCTTTTGACAAGCTTTGGTGATGCAGTGTCTAAATTCCTAACAGACTTTAGAAAACTGACACATTATATGGAATATAGAAACATGTTCATATTTCTTCCAGAATCTCTCTTTGATTAATGGCTTAGGAAACTAAAATTTGTCTTGAAAATTATATTGGCATAATTTATAAATATAAGAAAATGAACTTTTTCTTTTTGAGGTCACACCCAGCAATGCTCAGGGGGTTTCTCCTGGCTCTGCACTCAGGATCACTCCTGGCGGTGCTCAGGGGACCATAGGGGAGGCGGAGGATCGAACCCAGGCTGGCATGGGCCTGCCACATGCAAGGCAAACACCCTACCCGCTGGGCTATCCTTCCGGCCCAGAAAATGAACTTTCACATTGTCGTAAACCTAAACACAAAAAATTAAACATGTTGTTTTCTGGAATGTTTGGCTCATAAAATTTGGCATTGCAAGTGACTGTGCACACAAAAAATTGTGCTGTATTTTTGTTGTTATAAATTAGAAAGTTCATTGAAATTGAAAAAATTAGAAATTATTGGTGTCACTAAGCAGTATTTACTAATAGGTTTAGTGCTAAGCTAAGTAAATGCTTTAGTGTTGATTACTTTATAGATATTTTTCATCTCATTGCTTATGTTTTCAGTATATATTTGCTATTTTTATGATTAAGTTTTGCATTCAATTTTGTGTGCTTATATGTACATTTGGGCATTCCATTTCATTTTTTCTAAACTGCTATGCTATTCCTCGTTAATTATTTAAACATAACACAGCTTTTTACCATTATTAACATGCTGAGATCAGTTCAGTATGTGACCTCATAATTTTAATATATTTTATTCTAAATTTGTAAATTATCATTTTCTGTATGAACTGCTGACTCATCATAAAAACTTGAATATCTTACTACATCTCTTTTTCCCTTTTGCCACATTAGCTGTTTTTCCATCCTCAGAGGCTGTACTTGTGAGATTATGTTGTTAGAAATGGCAACTGTTTAGTTATCCAACCTTTTACCACCATCTTGAGATATTTTTATATTTCATTATCTTGAGGTCTGTTCTTGCTTGGGCATCAGTCATACAGTGTTGCAGCTCCCATCCATCCACCCATGCACATTTCCTGCCAGTAATGTCCCATTTCCCTCCCTTGCCCAAGAAGCCTCTATGGCAGGCACTTTTCTTCTTTCTCCCGCTCTCTGTGACACTCTCTTTCTCTCTCTCTCTTTCTTCCTCTCTGTCTCTCAATCTCTCTCTCTTACACGCACATGCACATTTCAGTTTGCAATACAGACACCAAAGGGTTATCATGTGTATCTGTTTACCTACTTTAAATACTCACTTCTAGCTGGCATTACCATGTCCAACTATTGGCAAATTGGTCCCTTCTCTATCATACCTACCCTTGCCCGCCACACATGCTTGTGGTGGATTCCAACCACAAACAAGACCACCTAGCCCTCATTTTTCCTAGCCTTGGATAGTAGTTTCATATTTTTATATCCCACATATAAATGCATGTATTCTATATCTGCCCTTCTCCTTCTGACTAGTTTTCATTCAGCATGATACCCTCCATGTCCATCCATTTATAGGCAAATTTCATGACTACCTTTTTTTCTTAATGGCACCATAGTGTCTTACAATATTTTACCAGTGCTCGAACTGAGATGGGGAGAACCCTCAAACTTCACTCGCTCACCTTTATACATCCCCAAACACATAGTTGTCCCCACATAAAAGTCTCCAACTAGAATCCTAGCGAATTCTCAGTGATGTCTGAAAAATAATTTCAGGGAGTTTTCTGACTTCTTGACAATAAAAGGAAAGAATGACTCAGATTTGATTCAAGGCATTCTAGGGTGCCGTGGGTTCCATTTGGAGTCACCCATTAGCACAGAACAGCCAGGAACACTCATGGTTATAGCCCCAAACAAAAGGCCCTCATTTAACATATACATAAAAAGAGAAGAAACTAGAGAATTCTAGAATCTATTTAAAAAATGCTCATCATCACTAATCATCAGAGAGATGCAAATCAAAACAACAATGAGATACCACTTTACACCACAGAGACTGGCACATATTCAAAAGAGCAAGAACAACAAGTGCTGGCGTGGATGTGGGGGAAAGGGGACACTCATCCATTGTTGGTGGGAATGCCGGCTGGTACAGCCTTTCTGGAAAACAATATGGACTTTCCTCCAAAGACTAGAAATTGAACTCCCCATTTGACCCAGCCATACCACTCCTGGGAATCTACTCTGGGAAACCAAAAATACGCAGTGGAAACACCATCCCTACTTTTATGTTCATAGCAGCATTATTCACAATAGCCAGAATCTGGAAGCAACCAGAGTGCCCGAAAATCGATGACTGGATAAAAGAAGCTTTGGTACATCTACACAATGGAATACTATGCAGCTGTTAGGAAAAATGAAGTTATAAAATTTTGCCTATAAATGGATGGACATGGAGAAGATTATGTTGAGCGAAATTAGCCAGAAGGAGAGAGACAGATACAGAATGACTGCATTTATTTGCATGGCATAAATATATATGTACATATTATGCTACCAATATCCAAGGTCAAGTGAAACATATATCAGGAGGTCTTGTCAAAGGTGGAGATTATCACAAACGTGTGGGAGTCAGAGTTTAGTTAAGACAGAAAATGGAACAGTGTGCTAATAATTGTCGAGGGTACTAATGCCAACCTAGAACTGAGCAATAAATAGAGGCAAAAGGATACACATGACAACCTTTTTAATGCATGTTCTGTAATCCATAGTCTGGAAGGGAAGGAAAAGAGAAAGAGAGAGAAAGGGAAAGAAATAAAGAACCTGCCATGGAGCAGGGCTGGGGAAGGGGAGGGAACCGGGGATGTGGGTGGTGGGAGATGGGCACTGGTGGAGGGACGGGTGCTGAAACACTGTATGACCAAAACCCAAACATGAACTTTTTAATTGTATATCTTTTTTATTTGTATATCTCACGGTGGTATAATAAAATACTTAAAAAAAAAAAGAAAGAAAAAAAAAGAAGTAAAATCTAAATTTCAGTTTTTAAAAAAAAAATTAGATGAATTTTCTAAAAATTACAAAATAACAATGGACTTAATGAATGGTGTTATTGAATCATATTATAGAACTTATAAACTAGAGGAATATCGACAACATACTTGGGATGAATTTTTTTTTATTAAATCTTTTTTTTAAATTTTTTATTTTTACAATTACAAAGATATACAATTAAAAAGTTCATATTTGGGTTTTGGTCATACAGTGTTCCAGCACCCATCCCGCCACCGGTGCCCATCTCCCACCACCAACGCCCCCCAGTTCCCTCCCCCCTTCCCCAGCCCAGCTCCATGGCAGGTTCTTTATTTCTTCTCCGCTTTCTCTCTCTTCTCTTATCCTTCCTCTCCAGACTATGGATTACATATAATACATTAAAGGGTTGTCATGTGTATCTTTTGCCTCTACCCAATGCTCAGTTCTAGGTTGGCATTAGTACCCTCGACAATTATTAGCACCCTGTTCCATTTTCTGTCTTACCTAACCTCTGACTCCCGCACGCTTGTGATAATTTCCACCTTTGACAAGACCTCCTGATATATGTTTCATTTGACCTTGGATATTGGTATCTTAATATGTACATATATATTTATGTTATGCAGATAAATACAGTCATTCTGTGTCTGTCTCTCTCCTTCTGGCTAATTTCACTCAACATAATCTTCTCCATGTCCAACCATTTATAGGCAAATTTTATAACTTCATTTTTCCTAACAGCTGCATAGTATTCCATTGTGTAGATGTACCAAAGCTTCTTTATCCAGTCATCGATTTTCGGGCACTCTGGTTGCTTCCAGATTCTAGCTATTGTGAATAATGCTGCTATGAACATAAAAGTAGGGATGGTGTTTCCACTGCGTATTTTTGGTTTCCCAGAGTAGAATCCCAGGAGTGGTATGGCTGGGTCAAATGTGAGTTCAATTTCTAGTCTTTGGAGGAATGTCCATATTGTTTTCCAAAACGGCTGTACCAGCCAGCATTCCCACCAACAATGGTGTCCCCTTTTCCCCACATCCACGCCAGCACTTGTTGTTCTTGCTCTTTTGAATATGTGCCAGTCTCTGTGGTGTAAAGTGGTATCTCATTGTTGTTTTGATTTGCATCTCTCTGATGATTAGTGATGGTGAGCACTTTTTCATATGTTTTTTGGCCATTCGAATTTCTTCCTTGCTGAAGTTTCTGTTCATTTCTTCTCCCCATTTTTTGATGGGGTTGATTGTTTTCTTCTTGTAAAGTTCTACCAGTGCCTGATATATCCTGGATATTAACCCCTTATCAGATGGGTATTGGGTGAATATTCTTTCCCATTCTGTGGACTGCTTTTGTATCTTAGTCACTGTTTCTTTTGAGGTGCAGAAGCTTTTTTAGTCTCAGGTATATGAGGCACATATCACCTGGATACCCAAAGCAGGGAGAGACAACACAAAGAAAGAAAACTACAGACCAATATCCCTGATGAACACGGATGCTAAGATCTTCAACAAAATACTAGCAAACAGAATCCAAAGACTCATCAAGAAGATTATACATCATGACCAAGTAGGATTCATCCCGGGAATGCAAGGATGGTTCAACATTCGCAAGTCAATCAACATAATACACCATATCAATAAAAGAAAAAATAAAAACCATATGATCCTATCATTAGACGCAGAGAAAGCATTTGATAAGATCCAGCACCCATTCATGATTAAAACCCTCCAGAATATGGGAATTGAAGGGACTTTCCTCAAGATAGTTACAGCCATCTACCAAAAGCCCACAGCAAGCATCATTCTCAATGGGGGAAAAGTTGAAAGCCTTCCCCTGAGATCAGGGACAAGACAAGGTTGCCCACTCTCACCCCTTTTATTCAATATAGTACTGGAAGTACTTGCCATAGCAATCAGAGAAGAAAAGGACATCAAGGGCATCCAGATAGGCAAGGAAGAAATCAAGCTATCATTATTTGCAGATGACATGATATTATACCTAGAGAACCCTAAACTCTCTACCAAAAACTCCTAGAAACAATAGATGCATATAGTAGAGTGGCAGGATACAAAATCAACACCCAAAAGTCAGTGGCTTTCCTATATACAAATAACGAAAGAGAAGAAAAGGATATTAAGGAAACTATTCCATTCACAATTCTGCCACAGAAAATCAAATACCTAGTAATCAACCTACCCAAGTGTGTGAAGGACCTGTATAAAGAAAACTACAAGACACTGCTCCAAGAAATAAAAGAGGACACAAGGAAATGGAAACATATTCCCTGCTCATGGATGGGGAGAATCAACATTGTCAAAATGGTAATACTCCCTAGAGCTCTGTACAGATTCAATGCAGTCCCTATGAGGATACCCATGACACTCTTCAAAGAAATTGACCAAATACTCCTGAAATTTGTATGGAACAATAAACCCCCAAGGATAGCTAAAGCAATCCTCGGGAAAAAGAAGATGGGAGGCATCACCTTTCCCAAATGCAAACTGTACTACAAGGCAGTAGTAATTAAAACAGCATGGTATTGGAATAAAAAACAGACCCGTGGACCTATGGAATAGAATTTAGTATCCTGACACCCAACCTCAAACATATGATCATTTCATCTTTGATAAAGGTGCAATGAGTCCAAAATGGAGTAAGGAAAGCCTCTTCAACAAGTGGTGTTGGGAAAACTGGGCAGCGACATGTAAAAAAATGAATTTGGACCTGTGTCTAACACCATGCACAAAAAATCAGATCAAAATGGATTAGAGATCTGAATATCAGACTTGAATTCATAAAGTACATTGAAGAAAATATAGGTAAAACCCTCCACGACATTGAAGCTAAAGGCATCTTCAAAGGTGAAACATCACTAACAAAGCAACTAGAAGGAAAGATAAACATATGGGACTACCTGAGACTAAAAAGCTTCTGCACCTCAATAGAAATGTTTAAAGAAAATAACAGATAACGACAAATAATCCTAAACATCTAAACACACACCTATGCAAATATAATATTTTTAAAAAATGGCCTACTAAGAGTAAAGGAAAACAGAAAATAAAATCCTATTTACATATCTCTCAATTAAATTAGCTATTTAAATGTAGAATACTAAGTATAGGAAATGTATGTATACTCTATCACTTGTCAGAATGCCAAGAGAGTAAAGGACACAAAAGGACGCCTGTCTTCAAAAATCCTCGAGCTCATCCACCAATGTGGTAAGGCGCGAGCCTCAGGGGACCAGATGCTAACATCCAAGCTTGCAAAGCAATGCAGAGAAGGGATAAAGGGAGACCTCAAGGAGAGAAGAGCAGAAGTGCTGGAGGATGCAGCAGAAACTGGGAAAAGCATTTACAACACCCGCCTGTCCTTTGCCAACCACAAGACAAAAATGACTGCCCTCCGACATCCTGATGGACCTATCACATCTTCCAGAAAAGAAATGGAGATTATCCATGACTTGTACTCAGATCTCTTTGATAGCCATGTCCACCTACCCACATACCAAATTCCGTAGGATATATATGTCATTCCCAAAGTTCTCCCTTCTGAAATACGAATGCCATTTCATCAGTTAAGAAGGGAACAGCATCAGGCCCAAACAAGATCAAACCTGAACACCTGAAGATCTGCGTCAGTTCTCAATACACTGGCTTGACTCTTCACACACTACTTGACCAAATGTAAGGTGCCCTCCCAATGGAAAACTAGTAGGATAGTTCTACTGTTCAAGAAGGTAGACATTCACAACATTGGCAACTATCGACCCATCTGCCTGTTGTCCGTCATCTACAAACTGTTCACTCAAGTCATCCTGAACAGGATTGGCAGAACAGTAGATGAAGAACAACCATGCGAGCAGGCTGGCTTCCAAAAAGGATTCAGCACAATCAACCATATCCACACGATAACAGAACTCATTGAAGTCTATAGAGAATTCAAGATGCTGCTCTGTCTCACATTCATTGATTTAAAGAAAGCCTTCGATTCTGTGGAGACTGAAACAGTCATAGAAGCCCTAGTCAAACAGGGCATTCAAACCCAATACATTAAAAAATCCTTCATGAACTATATCACAGTTTCACCACTAGGATCTCACCATTCTTCAGGGAAGTGATCATCAACATCAAAAAAGGGGTTCGGCAGTGTAATACCATTTCAACAAAACTGTTCAGCCCCACCCTCGAAATCATCATGAGACAATTAGAATGGGGAAAAAAATGGGAGTGAAGATAGATGGCCGGCAACTACACCACCTACACTTCACTGATGACATCGTTCTAATAACAACAAACATCAGCCAAATGGCACAAATGATGGCAGACTTTGACCGAGAATGCGGAAGGATAGGTCTACAGCTGAATCTCAACAAAACTCTGCTCATGAGAAATGAACTCATTCCAGAGGCCCAATTCACTCTCAATGGAACAAACATCTCTGAATGCAACAGCTATGTGTACCTAGGTCGAGAAGTCAACATGATGAACTACTTGAAACCTGAGTTGTGCAGGAGGAAAAGAGCGGCATGGACTGCCTTCAAAAACATAGAAACAATAGTCAAAAGAACAAAAGGACCTCCGGTTACGGGCACACCTCTTTGACTCCACCATTCTCCCTGCATTGCCATATGCCTCAGAGACCAGGGCCTTATGAAAGCAGGATGAGAATAGCATTCTGGTCTCCCAAAAGAGGAATTGAAAGAGCCATGCTTGGAATATCACTCCTCACTCAAGTGAGAGAGGGAATCCGGAGTTCCTACCTCTGTCGCTATTCTAAAATCAAGTACTCTGTCTACATCCCAGAACATAGAAAATCAGATGGGTTGGTCATATAATGCGATCTGGAGACTACCGTTAGACTAGAGCCATTACCGATTGGATCCCACAGGACTCCAAAAAATCTCATGGCCGCCCACCTGCAATATGGTCAGACTTCTTATCAGGACCCTAAACAAACAATTTGAAGCTCTCAATATCTCCTAAACAGACAAATGTCATTGGGCTACACTGGCACGTGATAGGGTCAAATGGAAACATTGCTGGTGCCCGCCGAGCAAATTGATGAATAACGGGATATCAAGTGATCAAGTGATAGCACTTGTCACTTGTCTCTTGTCACTATGTATATACTCTATGTATAGGATATATGAATACAATATATAGGAAATATCCTTCAAAATATAAAGGTGAATTACAGTCATTTCATTCAAAGTAAATTTCAGAAACTCAGTACCAGTAAATACACAATAAGCAAAAAGTTATAAATGGACTCTGTGGAGTACTGCTATTCCTGAGTAAAAAACAAACAAAAAACAACCAAGAGAAACATGTATAAGTAATTTAAAGTATAACATTAAAGAGAGGAGATGCAACTGGCTAAGTATGCATTCTGATGAAGAAATAAGTCCACAATTGTCAGAGGGAAACATTACAGTGAATTCCCACCCACTTATCAAGATTCTCATAGGAAAAAAAATACATTGTTTTTACCCTACTAGTGGTCCTCATAATCAAAGCACCATAGTCATCATCCATCATATTTTCTTGTTATCATAACGTTGTCCCTCAAACCTATTATGTAATTTAGTTATTAGATGTATTTTTACATGCAAGACATATTTAAAGCTCCACAGGGAAAACGTAAATGTAATTGAAGGAGTATAGTTCTGGTAGGAGAACGATTTGTGAATTTTTTTTTAAAAAATTAAGAATATAGTTCCAGAATGCTAGAATCATGAAGGCAATGCTATTTTACATAATCATAAATGTTTCAAATTCTGAGGACTAGTGACTAAAAAAGATTAGAATAAAGTAATGGAAAATAATTGACCTTTGGAAATGAAAAAAATAACTTTAAATGAAAGAGAAACTATTTAGAATTGCAAAGCTTTTAATGATAATAAAGTTTATTAATGGAATAATCTTACCATATTCTTTCTAAGCAATAAGTTCTGGTTTGGAGAGATAGAATAGAGTGTAATATCAGACATAGGACAGTGTGTTAAGCCTTATACACAATTGACCGATGGATCCCCAACACCACAAAAGGTCTCCTGTGCCTTGACAGAAGTGATCCCTGAACATGAGGTCCAGGAGTTATACATTAGAAAAGTCAGGTGTGAAATGTGCACTGGTGGAGGTATGAGCGTTGCAACCCTGTATGACCAAAACCCAATCTAAACAGCTTTGTAAATGTCTATCTCACAGTGTTATAATACAATTAAAAAGTAAATAAATCAAGGCATGTCACATGAGGAATTAGTATATGCCCACTGAAAATAAAAAAGAAAAAAACAGAAAAGCCATGTGTGGCAATAAATATAAGTACTCTATTTTTATATATATTGTCAAATTTGATTGTATAAACCATTGCTAAATGCACTGCACAATAAGCACCCATTGACACCACACACCAGGTATGGTCACCTGTGAATCATAGCATTGTTGACATTTAATGAACTGTCAAGGGCATAATTTTGTTTCTAAAACAAAATACTTCAATAATATGTTGGAAGAAGTCTTTAGTCACATATTTATTATTTTTAATAACAACCCTTTAAGATAAATCATGTCATTCATTTGTTAGGTTGTAGCATTGAATTTTTGTACATCCAAATATCTAAAACTGGATTTAACTAAAATATTTAAAATGTAATAAATATAATTAAAACTGTTGAATAAGATAACAGACTGCATAAGTAGTAGATGTAAAGTATTATCAAGTAAACAAAAAAGTGATGGAAGGATATGGTGATATCAGTTATTGCAAATTTTAATATATCGGTCATTTAAAGCATAAACTGAAGTAATTGACATAATATTGTTTGCATGAATGTAATGTGAACACCACCACAGAAAATAATCTAGCAGTAATACATGTTGCATAAGAAAATTATTGCACAGTTTGGTTCACTAAGTGGAAGCATGCACTTGATATTTTAAGTGCTAAATATAGTCTAGCGTTCAGATGATATAATTAATATGATAATAAAAATAGTGAACTAAAGTATCATGGGAAATTGCATGAATCGCTGCAGTGTATCCTTTGGAGAGCTGTTTGTTAAGGAACTCAGTAACAAGTGGAATCACAATAAAGCTGCATTACTTCATAAACTTTCACTAATTACAAACACACATCAAACATTGCTTTAATTCCATAGTCCGGACAAGTACCCATTTAACATTTGGTGCATGACTTAGGTTAGGCTTAACAGTCATGTGCCATAGGGATTGTTGTTGTTGTTGTTGTTGTTGTTGTTAAAAGAAACTTTTTAAGTGCATTGTGACAAAGAAAAAACTTTCGGAGGGATGTTTTTGAAAGTTCACTGAAACTTAAATTGCCTTCAAATATCTCCAGTACACAGATAATGATACATCATTTTCTACTCTGTAGCCATATTTTTGTCTGGTTAAAATGCAGTATTCATAAACGCAGATCTTAACAAGCAAAGGAACTATTATTTGGGCATGAGAATGCCTCTCACAGGAAGTCATTTAGTGAGATAATACAGTTTTTGTATTAGGAGTAAAATTGAGATTAGATTACTTGCCAGGAACTAAAGTCAAATTTCATACAATGTTTCTTTAGTCCAGTGATCTAATGCATATAGTATCAGTGAATAATTATGCTAAGATAAATTTATGACACCTCCATGCCCAAATATGAAAAAATTAGAGTGTTCTATTCTGAAATCCTTCATTTTTCAATAATTAACTGGAAGATATACGACTTTATTGCTTATGTGTATTATGTTCATGCTGTATGTAAGTTTTTAATGTAAATGTTGGTGCTGACATGTTTGCAGAAATCTTACCTGATATGTCTCCCTTTAGATTAAGACAAACATTCTAAAAAAGCTACATTTAAAAGCATTGTTTTTAACTGCTAGCTGGATTGAAATTTCTCTTTGAGGATAATTGGGGTCTCTGATGACTGCTTTTTGACATTTGACTACTATGTAGTTTTACTTCCTCTTAAAGCTTACTGAATGTCACATCTTTATTTTAGATCTTTTCTTCTTATAATTTGATTCATAATTTGATTTAAATATATGACTTTAGGCCATATTTACATAGGCAGATGTAAATATCTTTGCTTACTATTAATTTTGTTATTTAATTATGACTTTATTTCTGTATTGTATTATGTTTGAAATTAGAAAGGCACATATTATTCTAACAATTCATTTATACCTTTAATTTATACAGGCTCTCGATCTTTGTCTATTAATCAGTAATGCTATTAACTGCTATTAACCTAGCAGCTATTAACTCCAGACCATGCAATTTATATATCTTATCTATTTTTTAATTATTTCAAGATCTTATTTGCTTGTAAGATCATTCCTAGCATTTCTCTTCATAGGCACATATAATTAAACATTTTAAAATTTCATCTCATAATAAACTATTGAAGTGCAATGTACATGCTGAAAAACGCAAAGAATAAATAGACACAGTGCATACACCTGTGCAAATGCCAGAGAAAATTATCACCCCAGCATTTATGTTTGCAGTGTAGGATTTAAAATGATCATTATGAAGACTGTAAAGTGGTTTCAAATTAAGCACTGTGAAATAGGAAACAGGAGTTAAGACCAAAAAGTTTTGTTGTTTTTAAAAACAAAAGAAACATCAGGCAGTGCTCAGAGGTTAGTCCTGACTCTGCAACGATGAACTCTGGGGGTCCAAATGGATGCCAGGGTTTAAACCTGGAGTGATCACTTGCAAAGCAAGCTCCCCTTCCCCTGTACTATCTTCTCATCTCGCTCCACTGACACAATAAATACCAGTCGCTCTGCTCCTTAGCATCCCTCTCCCAGGGTTAGAACTTGGCTATGCCTATTGGCATTGAGGAATGAGGTAGTTAACTTTCAAGTTCAAATACAATAGATTCTGTTCCTATAGAGAGAGTTTTGCTGATAGAAAGGTTAATTATGGAGATAATCTGTAGAGGAATATGAACATTCAAGTAGGTTCTTAAGGGTTTGGGAAGAGTGTCCTCCATTGGGCCTAGAGGGCCACGGGTCAACTTAGTTCTGAATCATCCATTTGCCAGTGACATGTCTTGGGAAGATCAGTTCAGCACATCTTTAGGGCAGTCCAACAATTACGTTCAACAGATAAACCTAGGGAAACTGGTTAATAATCTGTATTGGTAGTCTTTATAGTATGCTTAGAATATTAAACTTATTTTTGTTTGGTATTGTTTTGATTTTTTTTTTTTTTTTGCTCTTTGGGTCACATCCAGCAGTGCTCAGGGTTTACTCCTGGCTCTGCACTCAGGAATTCATCCTGGTGATGCTCAGGGGACCATATGGGATGCCTGGGATTGAACACAGGTTGACTGCGTGCAAGGCAAGCACTGTTTTGGTTTTTTATCTTTAAATCATACTTGCTGAGCTCAGGGCTGTCTCGGGCTCTGGCTCAGTGATCACTCCTGGCGGGGGTTGAGGAACTGTATGTAGAACTGGGGATCGAGGCAGGTCAGCTACATATGAACATTGAACTTTCTTAATCTCATTAGTTTGTAACTAATACATTACCCTTGGTATAGTAAAATTATAGTTTGAATTAAGCTTACATAGTTTACAAATATTATAAATTTTTAATATTTTAATAAGCATGGAAAATTCTAGAATACTTTCAAAATATAAATATATGTAGTTTATTCCAATAAATCATTTAAAACTTGCTGTTTAAAAATAAAAATCAAAAGAATTAAGAAAAAAGTTAACAGGACGCCCACATTTATATCTATGTGAAAAATTAAAAATAGTGTGTCTAGCACCACTTCCATAAATAAGTTGGAAAAAGCATGTACAAGTTATAGCAGTTTTATTTCTTCATAAAATAGATTTATTAACTCTTCATACAATAAGACAGCTTTTGTGTTTGTCATCATAATCTTTAATATAGTCTTCTCACCCAAAATGACCATTCAAAATACAAGCTGATTTGGGTATCATCAACACATAAACAATGGACTCAGAAACCGACTTAAAAATACTTCATGGGGCAAGCAAGGTTGCTCAGTAGTGAGAGCAGACTATCCCAGTTATGGGGCATATACTCCAACTGCACTCCAAGGATATTCTGAGGGAATCAAAGATGAAAATTTTGTGAAGAAAGGGACACACCCCAGATTAAGGAGGTCAACCAGTAAGCCAGGGGCATACAACGGAGACATAGTTGGAAGGGGCCACTGTAAGAAAAAGCTGGAGAAACACTAGGTTAGATTTGAGACTTTGTATGTTGGGCCCCACGTTCCATTTCTGTGCTGCACGTGCTCATAGCATTGCCAGGACTGACCCCTGAGAAAAGTGGCGTGAGTAGCCCAAAACCATCAGCAATAAACCCATCAGAAAAAAAAGCATCAGAAATAAACTCATCAGAAGAAACAATGTGTATATGTAAACTAAAGTACTTGTGAAAGTAAGAAACCACTCCCAATTTCAGTACTGAAATTGAGAAATTGCTGAAATTGCTGGGTGCCGATTATTGATCCACATGATCCCATAGCTGACTGGGCTTGATATCTCCTTTCCTCTACCAGCTTCATAAGGAAGGTTAGCACAGCTCATCGCAGTAGGCTGGGAAATGTCATAATGTGAAGTACAGAATCTGATGGCACCATGTCATTTTGCGGCTTTGCAAAGTAGGAAACAGAACACGAGTTGGACACTTGTAGAGCATCTGTAACCAGTTGTTTCTTTAACATACTAGCTGTTGCTAATGACAACTGTCGGCTCTTTCCTCATCCAATAATAGTTCCTGCTACCATTGTTCATTTATTCTGTATGAATTAAAATGTAATTGTTAGAATGTCTAAATAAGTCAGCTTCTGGTTACCCACATCTCAATGTTGGAGGCTTTTCTCCCAATGGCCACACTTTACTATTTGAGTGGTCAATTATTCCTGTTCCATTACTCATCGTGGGCTCAAGTTCCCACACTCACAAGGGCATCAATTATACCCACAGCTACTGCCACAGTAAGTGTTGCATTTATGTGATCATCTGTTTCAGTAAGAAAATGAATAATCAGGAGTTGACTGGCAGCATAAAGTGAATTTGACAATTTATTCAAGAATAGCAAGTGAGTGTGTTTAATCCATTAGGAAAACATCTTACCTTATTCTTTAAAGCATTCTCCCACACTGGTATTTATCTATGTCTTCATGATAAATTACATCAAAGTTATTTTCTTTTAGCAATTTTCTGCTTCTCTAATGGGAAGGGAGCTTTTTTCTCCCCCTGTAAATTGAAGCAAATCTATCACAATATTTTTTTTTAATTTTCTGTTCTTCTATAACATTAATGAAGAGAATAATTCTTCGGTTATTGTCTCCAAATGTTGATTTTGTTTAAGTGAGTCATTTAACTTGACTTCATTTAATTTTGGAGTAGGAGGTACTCCCACGCAGTGCTCATGAGGCTAGAGGGTCAGATTCAGCACTTAGGTCAGCTGGGTCCAATGTTTCAAACCTCACATGATGCTCCCCCTAGGCCCAGAAGTGTCCAACAAGACCAGCAAGATGGTGCTTAGCAGCCATCAAAGCTTTCTCAGGCAATGCTGAGAGACCATGCTGTAGAGGGATTATACTGGATTTCTCAAGACACGTGTCCCCAATATTTCAGCTACCTCCCTAATCCCATTACTTTATTTCATAATGCTTTACATCAAATTCTAACCTAGGCACATGCATCCATTTATAATAAATGAATCACATGTTCTCTCTTGTTTTGATATGTATGTGTGAGTAATGCATGCATGTATAATTGCCATTCCTGGTGATGTGAGATATGAAATTTTGGTGCTTGGGCTCATCCATTGCTTCCATGCAGTGCCAAGGCTACACACAGGCCCTCTCAGTCTTGCTCTCACCCTCCTCCACATATTTTTATTCCTGATTTTGAGTCTATTTCCCATAGAGGAAATTTAATACTTTTTGTGAACATCTCTATATGAATCAAAGATTCTAACTTTAATAGAAGTATAATAATAAGAAAATTCAAAATAGAATCAATTAAAAATATTCTATATGTGTCATGAAGTAACTTTTTTTTTCATTTTCGTTCTTTTTTGTTTTGGGCGGTGCACCAGCAGTTCTCCAAGCTTACTCCTGACTCAGTGCTCAAGGACTGTTCCTGGCAGTGCACTGGGGCTGTCTCTAGTGCCAGGATAGGTGCATGTTGGTCACATGGAGGACAGGAGCTCTACCTCTCTGGCTCTCTGGCCCTGATGGAGCTTCTTTCTTAAATATGAAGCAGAGCATAAACATGAATGAAGTGAGAGTCGGAGTCATAGGACACGCAGGCAAAGAGGCATTGCCTTTCAGATGCAGGAGCCAATTGGAGCCCAGTCAAGGAGAGCCGAGCATGGGTCATAACAATGGAAGTCAGACTGACACTGTTGTATGTCAATCACAAGGAAGCTGTCAACTCCAGACAGTTTTTAGCTTTGCCCAAAAGGCAGCCTGGTTTGGCAACACAGCTGTAGATTTTTGACTTTGTTTCAGTGATTCATTTACGCTGTTCACTTGGTAATATATGCGTCCCTGTTCGTTGTTGACTTGTGTATTCTCCACTTAGAGCTTGGCCAGTTATGCTGGTGCCTGAGATTGTATTTCCTCACTGCTCTGAATTCTCCACTCCGTTATGTTTCTTGCAAAGGAGATGCAGAGTGTTCTGTTGTACTGGTGGAATTCTGAATAGACTGGCCTTTGGTTGACTGGATTTCACATTTGCCATGTAGAGATGTTATATAGATAGTGAACTCTGTTCAGAGTGCTTACATTTTTGTCATAAAGAAAAACTGAGAGACGGTGGTTGAGAAAACAACTAATATTGTCTGTAGTACTAAACTAACATTCTTTTTTAGTACTTGTAGCTCATAATTCTTTCTTGTAGAAGGTTGTTGGCGATAATCTGGCCATTTTCCAGGCTCAGAATTTGGTTGTTTAGCATAAAAACAGGTTAATGACTTATCTAGATAGCTATGAAGCTGCCAAGTTTTATTTTTTATGGCAGCCTTAAAAATAGTTTTTACAATATTTATTATGCTTTCCTTAAGGAAATTTTTCCTGTATTTTTAAAAATTTAAATACAGTTGACCTCAGCTTCAGAGCAAAGATATGTCTTTAATAATTTGTCTCTCTCTGAACATTTTTCTTAATTGTATCCTATAGCTTGAAAATATAAGTACCTGAGCCCTTCATCACATTATTAACTAAGCTCAGAGGTAAGTTAATCATCACTCTTCCATACTGACATTCACTGATAGCCCACCAACACATACACACAGTTATACAACAGAAAAATACACGTGGACAGAGTATTTCAGTTTCTGTAGTCTGACCAATGTGAAATTTCCTGAATACCAGAAGTACATTACAGTACCTGTCCTCACCCAGACATTTCTTAAATAAGAGGAATAGTAGGGATGGTGTTTCCGCTGCATATTTTTGGTTTCCCAGAGTAGATTCCCAGGAGTGGTATGGCTGGGCCAAATGGGGAGTTCAATTTCTAGTCTTTGGAGGAAAGTCCATATTGTTTTCCAGAAAGGCTGTACCAGCCGGCATTCCCACCAACAATGGATGAGTGTCCCCTTTTCCCCACATCCACGCCAGCACTTGTTGTTCTTGCTCTTTTGAATATGTGCCAGTCTCTGTGGTGTAAAGTGGTATCTCATTGTTGTTTTGATTTGCATCTCTCTGATGATTAGTGATGATGAGCATTTTTTCATATGTTTTTTGGCCATTCGAATTTCTTCCTTACTGAAGTTTCTGTTCATTTCTTCTCCCCATTTTTTGATGGGGGTGTTTGTTTTCTTCTTGTAAAGTTCTACCAGTGCCTGATATATCCTGGATATTAACCCCTTATCAGATGGGTATTGGGTGAATATTCTTTCCCATTCTGTGGACTGCTTTTGTATCTTAGTCACTGTTTCTTTTGAGGTGCAGAAGCTTTTTAGTTTCATGTAGTCCCATATGTTTATCTTTTCTTCTAGTTGCTTTGTTAGTCATGTTTCACCTTTGAAGATGCCTTTAGCTTCAATGCCGTGGATGTTTTTTCCTATATTTTCTTCAATGTACTTTATGGATTCAAGTCTGATATTGAGATCTTTAATCCATTTTGATCTGATTTTTGTGCATGGTGTTAGACACAGGTCCAAATTCATTTTCTTTACATGCCCCTGCCCAGTTTTCCCAATAAAACGTGTTGAAGAGGCTTTCCTTACTCCATTTTAGACTCTTTGCACCTTTATCAAAGATTAAATGATCATGTGTTTGAGGTTGGGTGTCAGGATACTCAATTCTATTCCATAGGTCCACAGGTCTGTTTTTATTCCAATACCATGCTGTTTTAATTACTACTGCCTTGTAGTACAGTTTGAAGTTGGGAAAGGTGATGCCTCCCATCTTCTTTTCCCGAGGATTGCTTTAGCTATCCTTGGGGTTTATTGTTCCATACAAATTTCAGGAGCGTTTGGTCAATTTCTTTGAAGAATGTCATGGGTATCCTCATAGGGACTGCATTGAATCTGTACAGAGCTCTAGGGAGTATTACCATTTTGACAATGTTGATTCTCCCAATCCATGAACAGGGAATGTGTTTCCATTTCCTTGTGTCCTCTTTTATCTCTTGGAGCAGTGTCTTGCAGTTTTCTTTGTACAGGTCCTTTACAAACTTGGGTAGGTTGATTCCTAGGTATTTCATTATCTGTGGCACAATTGTGAATGGAATTGTTTCCTTTAATATCCCTTTTCTTCTCTTTCGTTATTTGTATATAGGAAAGCCACTGACTTTTTGGGTGTTGATTTTGTATCCTGCCACTCTACTATATGCCTTTTTTGTTTCTAGGAGTTTTTTGGTAGAGAGTTTAGGGTTCTCTAGGAATAATATCATGTCATCTGCAAATAATGATAGCTTGACTTCTTCCTTGCCTATCTGGATGCCCTTGATGTCCTTTTCTTCTCTGATTGCTATGGCAAGTACTTCCAGTACTATATTGAATAAAAGAGGTGAGAGTGGGCAACCTTGTCTTGTCCCTGATCTCAGGGGTGAAGGCTTTCAACTTTTCCCCATTGAGAATGATGCTTGCTGTGGGCTTTTGGTAGATGGCTGTAACTATCTTGAGGAAAGTCCCTTCAATTCCCCATTTTCTGGAGGGTTTTAATCATGAACGGGTGCTGGATCTTGTCAAATGCTTTTTCTGCGTCTCTTGAAAGGTCATATGGTTTTTATTTTTTCTTTTTATTGATATGATGTATTATGTTGATTGACTTGCGAATGTTGAACCATCCTTGCATTCCCGGGATGAATCCTACTTGGTCATGATGTATAATCTTCTTGATAATTCTTTGCATTCTATTTGCTAGTATTTTGTTGAAGATCTTAGGATCCGTGTTCATCAGGGATATTGGTCTGTAGTTTTCTTTTTTTGTGTTGTCTCTCCCTGCTTTGGGTATCAGGGTGATATGTGCCTCGTAGAAGCTGTTTGGGAGTGTTTCTGTTTTTTATGTTCATAGCAGCATTATTCACAATAGCCAGAATCTGGAAGCAACCAGAGTGCCCGAAAAATCGATGACTGGATAAAGAAGCTTTGGTACATCTACACAATGGAATACTATGCAGCTGTTAGGAAAAATGAAGTTATAAAATTTGCCTATAAATGGATGGACATGGAGAAGATTATGTTGAGCGAAATTAGCCAGAAGGAGAGAGACTGATACAGAATGACTGCATTTATTTGCATGGCATAAATATATATATGTACATATTATGATACCAATATCCAAGGTCAAGTGAAACATATATCAGGAGGTCTTGTCAAAGGTGGAAATTGTCACAAACGTGTGGGAGTCAGAGGTTAGGTAAGACAGAAAATGGAACAGGGTGCTAATAATTGTTGAGGGTACTAATGCCAACCTAGAACTGAGCATTAAATAGAGGCAAAAGGATAAACATGACAACCTTTTAATGTATGTTCTGTAATCCATAGTCTGGAAGGGAAGGTAAAGAGAAAGAGAGAGAAAGGGAAAGAAATAAAGGACCTGCCATGGAGGTGGGCTGGGGAAGGGGAGGGAACAGGGGACGTTGGTGGTGGGAGATGGGCACTGGTGGAGGGACGGGTGCTGGAACACTGTATGACCAAAACCCAAATATGAACTTTTTAATTGTATATCTTTTTTATTTGTATATCTCACGGTGGTATAATAAAATACTTAAAATAAAAAAAAATAAAAAGAACAGTAATATGATAATAATTATTTTATTTAGTATAAAGTGGCTCTTGCAAAAGAGGAGAAAATTTACCTTTGTGGATCTATTTGGCATAATCCTAGGAAGAGATAAAAGACGTGTAGTCAAATTCCCAGGGAATTGACTACAGTCCCTAATATTCTGTAGCACAAAAGAAGATACATGAATGTCAACACATCAGGTTCATTTTATGCCATGAAATTTTATGAATCAGATATTAATTACATAGATGTTAGTCATAGTTTTTTTTATAAACAAGAAACGTATTTACTATAAATGGGATGAACAAGATTGTGTGATAACGTTTCTGAACTATATAAATATTTTATGCATAGAATTTCTGTTTAGTGTTTCAGGCATTCTCTGCACAGTGGAGTGATTCAGAAGTCGAATAATTATTCTGTCCAAACCAGATTTCCTTTATTAAAACTCCTAAAGGGATTAAGTTGATTTCCTGTCCTTATTTTCTACTTTTATCACAACCTATCAGAAATGTAAGATAATGAATTCAGAGAAAATGAGCTCCTATCTCACTAATGCTCACACAGGTGCTTACTCACTCATTTATTCTATAAGTATTTGTAAATGTCTACCCTCTGCAAGCAAGACACTGCTAAATTCTGGACTTATATGAGAAAAGCATTTATAGTATGCTAGTAACTAAGATAACATTTATTAAACCCAAACTATTATAAAGTGTTTTCCAATACCAACCCATTCTTCTCTACACATCAGAAAATGAAATAAATTATGCATCCCAAGTCTGTTCCCAACAATACACACATATATATTGGGCACACACATGCAAACTGAAAAGAAAAGTTCACAAATCAAATATCCTACATGAGACAAACTCTATTATGTTTATTTGTTTTTTCAGGCCATTTAATTTTTATGTACTGATTTGAACTATGAACCCAGGGCTACAGCAGAGCCTGGCAAACTACCAGTGTCATATTTGATATGCCAAAACCAGTATCAGTTATATACCTCATTCCCATGACATGGAGGAATGGTTTGAGGCTCCTGGAGTGGGCAGATGCCCTTGGGCTACACTAGCACACTACAGGACATATGGAGATGTTACTTATGGAGATGTTACTGGTGTCCGCTGGGGCATATTGATGAACATTGGAAGACAAGCAATACAATGATTCAAGTGATCTGAACTATTAACTTGGTTGCATACTGTCACATACTGTCACAACCTGCAATTTGAAAAACAGTGTTCTGGGAGAGGTTACCACGAAGCTAAAAATAGCCAAATAATTTTCAAGAAGTATATTTTAAATAAAATCAAGAGTTACAAATAAAAATTTATAGTATTCAGATAGATACACAATATGTTTTAGCCACACAAAAACATGGGGCATGTTTTGACCTGAAAGTGACAAGCTTAGTTTCAACAGGGTATGCTTCTCAAAGGGCATTTATTAAATCACAGAGAAAATGTAGGACTTGATATGCAAATGGTGATGAATATGGAAAAAAATAGACAACTAAAAATTATCCAGATTTAATCTTTTATTCTACATCTTTTTGTCACCCATTTGCACTCCTTTTTTTAAATTTTTTTGTTGGTCTGCTTTTTTAATTATACCACTGTGAGATATACAATTACAAAGATGTTCATGTTGGGATTTCAGTCATAGAGTGTTCCAGCACCCACCCCTCTACCAGTGCCCATTTCCCACCACCATGTCCCCTGATTCTCACCCCTTCCCTCAGCCTGCCTCTATGGCAGGCATTTGCCCTCTTCTCTCTCTCTCTCTCTCACACACACACACACACACACTTTCTCAATCTCTTTCTCTCTCTCTGTATGTCTGTCTGTCTGTCTGCCTGTCTCTCTCTCATTCTCTTACAAATTGTGGCCTGTCTCTCTCTCTCATATCTCTTACATAATGTAAGAGATTTAGCGGTTACCATGTACATCCCTGTGACTACATTCAGTGCTCAGTTCTAGGTTGGTATTATCATTTCCAACAATTATTAGTGCACTATTCTTTTCTCTGTCTTACCTAAGCTCTGACTCACAAATACTAGTAATAGATTCCACCCACTGACAAGACCTCCTGATCCATGTTTTGACTGACCTTGAATATTGGTATCAGATTTTTTTTTTAATATCAAGCAAATAAATGCAGTCATTCTAGATCTGTTCTTTACCTTCTGGCTATTTCACTCAACATGATTCCCTCCATGTCCATTTATAGGCAAATTTCAGAAGTTCATTTTTCCTAACAGCTGCATTGAATTCCGTTGATGCACCACTGTTTCTTTATCCAGTCATCTGTTTTGAACAGTCTGATTGTTTCCAGATTCTGGCTACTATGAATAGTGCTTCTATGAACACAGAAGTGTAGACGGTGTTTGTGATGTTAATTTTGGCCTCCCAGCATATAATGCAGAGAGTGGTATGGCTGTTTCAAACGGGAGCTCAAAGTGCCTCTCTTATTGATACAAAGACCAAACAAAGTGAAGTAGATGATTCTGGTGAGGAAATCGAACATAACAAAAACCAATCCAAAATTGACCTTTAAGGATGTCAGATTACACAAACACAAAAAAAATATCCTGATATTTTAGGAATATTATAGAGAAAAACATTCTACAGTCATAATCTGAACTACCTCCATATTCTAGATAGCATGGTGGTTACTATTTCTTACCTTCAGTACTTTTCCCATCTACTCCCTAAAAGGCAGAATTAAACAATAAGAGGAATTTTTTACCGCAAGTCATGAATCACACAATGGATAAACTTTTATGTAATAAGGCCTCTAGCCTTGAATAAACCCATGTTTTATCAAGAGCAATGCTATTCCCAGAAGTGGCATTGCTGGATCAAATGGAAGCTCAATATCTAGTTTACAGATGAATGTCCATATTGTTCTCCAAAAGGGCTGGACCAATCAGCACTCCCACCAACAATGGATGAGAGTCCCTTTCTCCCCAAATCCACGCCAGCACTTGTTGATCTGCTGCTATTTTGGATGTGTGCCAATCTCTGTGGTGTGAGAGGACATCTCATTGTTGTTTTGATTTGTATCTCTCTGATTATTAGAGATGATAAACAGTTTTTCATATGCTTTCTGGCCATTCACATTTCTTCCTTGTTGAAGTTTCTGTGCATTTCTTCTCCCCATTTTTTTCTGGGGTTGGCTGTTTAATTCTTGAAAAGATCTACCAGTGCCTGATATATCCTGGATATTAACCCCTTACCTGATGAGCATTGAGTGAATATTCTTTCCCACTCTGTGGACTGCCTTTGTATCTTGGTCACCGTTTCTTTTAGGTAAAGAAATGAAAAACAGTGTATCTGCCTTTTCTTGTTTGTCATCTTTATAATTCTCATATGTACATTTTTACTAAACCTATAAATCAACTATTAACATATGGCATGCATATATATGCTACAAAAATATAAGTATGGCCTAATATGTGGGCTCAGTGATATATAACCAGAGATGATAAGATAAACTTAAACTTTGATTGGTGTCATGAGTGAGACAGGTATGCACTCACAGGTATGTTAAAATTATCATTTCAAAATGATTAAGATAAGTGTCATTAGCATAGTGGTAGTAATTCTAGTATTCTTAAACTTCATAGTAATTAGTAATTTCAGGAAATGTGTGATGGGTATGATTTTCATTTACTTTGTGAAATTATTTCAAACAATAATTTATTGCATTCTCTTCCAGCCTCAATTAAAGATTCCAGTGTGATTAATGTAAACTTCAATTAAGACAGTTACTCAAACAGCATTCCCTAATTGTCACAGCTCACATCTAGACAGACAAATCAGGGCATATATATTACAATTGCTGCTAATTTAACTGGTAATGATAAAAATTTAAAAAATGTAAAACTGATTTATGTCAATGGCAGCGCATCCTGAACACAAAGCAAAAGAAATTTGCTGAACAGGCTGAACAATTGTCAATCACCTGTCTTGTCTTGGTATTAACACTCATTTCACTGACTCCAATGAATGAAAAAACCTTTCTTGTCCTCTATTTAGAAGAACCAATATAGCTCACATCTAACCTCCAGGCTGAATTTTATAAAATATCCAGCTTATGAAAAATGATAAGTAAATTTACTTATCATTTTTCATAAGCTGTATTTTATTAAAATTTTTCAATAAAATTTTTCATAAAATTCTAATTATTTTACATTATTTTGTGAACATGTCTTTAGAAATCATATTATAATCAGAATTTCTTAAAGTTATGTTTTAATAATGTGTATGAACTTTGACTTACCACAATGGTGATGTTCAAACAAATTAACTGTCTCCTATTTTGTATCAATATGTTTATATAGTATAAGAAAAAATGATGACAATAAGAATTGAATTCAGGGCTAAAGGGATAGTACAGCAGAGATGTTTGCTGGGTTTCTTTCATCAAGAGAAGAAAGAGTTTTCGTCTTCCTTAGGAAAAGTTCATCTTGAGCACTTTGTGGCATAGGGAGAGCCCAGTGGTACTCAGGTGCCAGAGTGCAGTTCCCAGAGACAATTGATGATCTTAGCTGGAAAATGAATGCTAGAGGCTAAGTGTGAATGCAGAGCTTCTGGGCCCCGATGTTTGGTGAGCATTGCTAGGGAACCATGTATGTATGCGTGTGGGGGGGGGGGGCTGAGTCATTGTTGGAAACCTGGGGCCTGATCATTGCACTGTCTCATGGACTTTCTACAAGATTTTTGTTTTTTATTCATATTAGATTTTTGGTTCAGGACTGAGACACATTTTTATTTACTCTAAAACAACAGTCTATTGTACTGTGTTCTTTCTGTTTATTTTGGTAAAAATTGTTACCATTAATATGACATTTGTAAACTTCTTATTGACTTTACAATAACATGCTGATTATCAAAGTTACTACAAACAAAATATGACTGTTTATTGTTTCTCAGCCATCATATATTGTATAGTAGAATATTCTTCAACTAAATTTTAATAAAATCAATTCAAGGGCTTTAGGCCAAGACAGATCATATGATTAGCATTTGAGGGATTTTTAAAGGAAGTGGCAAGAGGCCAGGGATTCTGAAACATTGATTCTAGTTTTTTTTGCCCACATCAATGGAATTCACACTGTAGAATTCGTATCAGTAAAACATCACATATCTTTAACTTTCTAAAAAGTATTCAGAGAAAGTTGATATGTGGATACATGTATAACTTAGGAAGATTTTCATAGTCAGAAATATCTTTTGGTTTATTTCATTATCAACAATCAACAAATGAAAAGAAAGCATTAGAATTATTGCCTTTGGCTAAATATAAATCCTTAGGCATTCAGTTTTATAGCTATAGTTTTGCAGTATAACTATTTAGTAATAGTTTTGCAGACTTAACATTTTGGTGAACTTTTAGGTTAACAGAATTTTTTCTTTTTAAGCTAATGTTAAACTCAGTATATTTTATTCTCAGAGAGCCAAAAGACTTCACCCAAAAGAAAAGGTGACATTTCCATTTTGTACAGTTTGCTAAAAATGCCACACAAGCTAGAGTTTTAATCCATGTCAGTGAGTTGTGCACAGATTGATTTTAAATGTAGCATTTTATTGCTATAGAAAGAAAAAAGTAACATTTCCTTCCAAATAAGATTAAACAGATATGTAATGGGATTTTCGTTATAGAGTTGAATTTTTACACATCTTTGTTGGTTATGCTGTATCAGATTCCCTTTCTGCATTTACTGAGTGCATAAAATATCAGCTATAAAGTCTCTGAAGGGCAGGTGCAGAAACTGCAGCTGAGACTTTACTGCATATGTAAAAAGGTTAGTGCCACATTGCAATGTGTAGCATAACATTAAAAGTTCATAATTCAGACTATGCCCAAGCTGATTTCATCCTCAAACATAATTTAATAAAATGTATTTGAGCCATTTAAACCTAAACTGTGGGCACTGGACATAAACTTATGACAAGGAAGTCTTAATCACAGCTCACAGTTATATTTTCATAAGCTCAGTGTAGATTTGAATGTACATATATTATAAAATTCTCAGATACTTCAAAACATAGGTTTTTCTATATTAACTCTGTGGCAAATATGTTTGTCACCTTTAGTCAATACAACTTAAACATGTTAACATAAATGTTAGAGAAAGTTTTATTTGCCAACTTAAATAAGGTTTAATTCAGATGGACTATCTCACCAAATCTCTATCTGTATGTATGTATTTTTTTATTCCATAGATAGATTTTCCCAGTGTTGATTTGATATATTCAAGAAATTTCTTTTGGCAACATGATGGTTTTCATTAGAAGCAATGTGAATTTTTTTCTTGAACTTCAGCTATCCCATATCATTTTTTTGGCATTGTTAAAATGCTTATAATTTGGTGCTGGAGTGGTAGCACAGCAGGAAGGGCGTTTGCCTTCTATGGCTGACCCAGGTTCGTTTCTCGGCATCCCATATGTTCCCCTGAGCAGTGCCAGGAGTAATTACTGAATTCAGAGCCAGGAGTGACCCCTGAGCATTTGCCGAGTGTGACCTAAAAAAAGCAAATAAAATAAAATAAAATACTTATAATTTACATGTCCTATATCCCTAGTTAGCTACTAGTTAAGATTTTCTTGTTAAAAACATCTCCCAGATTTGAGCCCATCCTACTTTACACATATTTCCATTTCTACAAACAATAAGCAACCAATTTTTTTTCTGTTATTATTGATCTATTGTTTTTGTTATTGGTTTTTGTTTTTGTTTGTGTTTTTTTTTGGACCCTTGTCTTGCCTCTTTTTATTGTTTTATGTTAAAGCAAATTGGTGGGACTGATGTTGGAATATCAAATGACTGAAACAACTTTACTGTGGGCAAATTTGTAAATCACAGTATTTGAAGAAAATTAATTTAAAAAAAAAGAAATAATCACTTTCTATATATTTCACCAAATTTACTTATCTTCCTCTAACATTTTTCTTTGAAGCCAAACAAAATTTTTAAAAATTAAGTATATTTCATTGGCTGCATATATAATTGGAAGATTATTCTCAGTAATCATTTGTCCAACCTGATTTGAACTTTATATAACCAATGAACATGATAATTATAAATTATTTCCTTGTTTTAAATATTGTAGGGATTTGCCAGATATTAACTCTTTAAGATTAAGAATTCAATAATATTATGATATATGGTCTAACAGATCTATACATGAAATTGCTAAATTAGTTCTAAACTCAATATAGTCTCTTTTAAAATCAATTTAATTTTCAGTCAATAAAATAAGCAGACTTACTTCTATAGTTTATAGTTAAGAATTGTAAACCTAAAAAAAAGAATTGTAAACCTTATTTAATAAATTAATGTTTTAGAGATGAACCTTTAAGAGTTCTAATTTAAACACTTTAAATAATTAATCTACTGTCAGCATCAGGAAGTGTAGAACTAATGTAGGCAGGCGGGGGTGTGGGTGGAGGCCTGAATAGCAGTGAACTGTTGCCATTAGGTTATCACCTTTTGGAACCAGGAATGAAGACTTGATAAAACCCATTAACCAAAAACAGACCCAGAGGAAGCTGAGTCCACCTTCTTCTGCCCAACCCTTAGCCCCTCTTCAACTTGATGGGCCAGCAGAAGATTTCAGAACATTCCAACCCAAAGAAATAAAATCCCCCTTTGGAAATTAGTCTGGGCTCGCTTTCCATCTGGAGAAGCCTGTATTTCCCCTCTTGAGATGTGTACTCTGTCTCTGTGTCTCTGTGTCTCTCTGTCTCTTTCTCTCTCTTTTCTCCCTCTTCTCTCTCTCCCTCTCTTTCTCTCTCTCTCTCTCCCTCTTCTCTCTCTCTCCCTCTCCTCCCCTCTCTCTCTCTCACTTTCCCTCTTCTTTACCCGTCCTAAAACCTTTATAATAAAATCTGTTTTACTTCACTGCTCTTCTATTCCTAAAAAATTATTTGTCTGTGAGGAAGACAAAAAGACGTGAGGACTGACTTATCTTTCTTGCAAAGAGCAATTCCTCTCTGCAGCCTGAGTCCTTGGCTCTCCAAGAAATCTCGGGTGGTGGGAATCAACTCCCATGCCAAGAGATCAATTGGACATCAGGGGTGGCTTGACGGCCACCTCGTGTGGCTGGTGGGACTCAGGTCCACGCTGTGCAGGGGCTCATCTCAGACTTGATCAGTCCTAAGCCTTACCAGAATATCATGCGTGGCAGAAAAGCAACCATATCTCTCCCCTTCCTGCCTCACATAAGCAACCCATGGGGCCTATTTAAATCAGAACAAGCTGTTAATATTATATTAAAAACTTTCTAGTAATATTTTTTTCCTCCTAGCAGAGCCCATTTCAGAATTAACTTCTTAGTAAAGGCAGGAAAGACTAAAGTAATGAATACTCTAGATGTTGCCTACATGCATTCATTCCTCATTACTCTCCAACCCATAAATGAGAGCTCTTGCATATTAACTATGGATTCATCTTTGAGAGACCAACATCAAAATGGAATAACTGTTAACATTGTGGCATGATTCAAAGTTAAAATTTAACTGACTACACTTCATTGATTCTCATGGAATAGTCTCAAATGATTTTTGTTAGCCTCCTGTCCTTGACTGACCAACGGTTGAAAATGAAAAGCAAGTAGAGATCTAATATATAAGTTGGTTGATATATTCATGATTATTAACAAGTAAGGCAAAATCAAAGCAATGAGCATGTTGGAACGTTGACCATTTAACAATTATATGAGCTTCTTTGTTGCTACAGTCAAACCTGAGATAATTGGTTTTTAATACTAGAAGAGCATTTCCTCATTATTTGGTTTCTGTTTAAAATTGGTACTAGAGACACAATACAGTTTGAATCTTTATTTCCGTTTGTCTTCATAGTTCTCTTAAGTGTAACTCAGGGGTCAGGAACCTACAGTCCTCCAAATCTGGCCCACTTCCTATTTTTTATAAATAAAGCTTTATTGGAATATGAAAAAAAAAACTGGTGTCATATAAAGGAGAATCAGCTTCAAATTTTTCCAACTTGTATTTTATATTAAACATATATTAACATCCCAAATAATATTCTGGTATCACTTGTATCACTTGTCTTCCCATTTTTTATCAGTTTTCTTGAGAGGGCACCAGTAACGTCTCATTCCTTGGGAATGAGGTCCATTATTTTTACTGTTTTTGACATATCAAATACACCACGGGTTGCTTGCCAGGCTCTGCCATGGCTTGGGGTCATCTCAGGGGGCCCAGTACATTCTGGTACATGAAACAATCACCAATAAATGCACACAATGATTTTGAATTGCTTTCATGAGGGGACATTTGAATTTTTATGATTGGAGATTCTCTTAATAGTTCAGAACAGAAAACAGTGGCAAAAATGATGTCTTTAAAACCTAATAATATGCTAACAGACCGTATGTATTAGTGCAGAATTGGAAAACTAGCCCAGAGAGGAGCTGAGGAAAAAACTGTGGGTTCTGCACAGAATGGACTAATGTCATTAATATAATATAGAAACATTGTCGGTGGAAAGCAGATCAAAGGATATGCTAAGGTCTAATGAATACTATCTGCTAACAGATACACAGGGTTTTCCAGCAGACTGTCTCCCAAGAGTTAGTATATAGAATTCCCTAGTAAGACTGTTTTGATGATTGCAGAAACACTGACACTGCTATCCTAGGTCATTTTCCTCTTCACATCTCCTTTTGGCTCTAGTTAGCCTAAGATGGAGTCTACTGGATGCTGCTTGAAGTGCAGACAGAAAACAAGTTTTTCTTGTGTTTCTATTACTGCAAAGCCAGTAAGACTTTGCCATTTTGGGCTAGTCAGGAAGGCCAAATTTGCATGCTGTAACACATTCTTTTGTTTATTTCTCACCTCTCCTAGATAGCAGCACCCTGCAGGTTTTTTTTTTTTGAGTATCACCCAGCTATGTTCAGGGGATACTCCTGGCTCTGTGCTCAGGAATCACTCCTGGTACCATGTGAGGGACCATATGGTATGCTGGTGATCAAACTGGGTTGGCCACATGCAAGGCAAATGCCCTACCCCCCAAATGCTTGGCTCCTGTTTTTCTCCTTCTGATCATCTGTATATCCTATGCTAAATACGTGGAAGGTGTTTGTAGTGTTAACTATGCAAATTTAACACTAAGTTGCTAAGTAGTGTTGTTCTTTGATTCCGTGTGTATATAAGAGAGTTGGGGTCATTGTATAAGATGTCAGCTGACAAAATAAGCTGCTGTACCTCCAGCTGGTGATAATTAAAATTAAAAAAATATGTCTTGTTCCTGAAGTCTCATCTCTGCACCCACAACCTACAGAGATCTATCTCATTAACAAACATAAAGTAATTTGTTGAATTATATTTAGTTTCTATCTGTATGGTAGAGCCAGCATCCATTCATTGGTCAAAAATTAAACACAGGGGCAAGTGGGTAAATGAGGGAAATATTTACGTTTCTTATCGGGAGACAATATAAATCACTTAATGGAATGCATTTAATTTTTTATATTTCATTAATTAATTTTATGTATTTATCTTTACAGGAAATAAATCAATCAAGAACAAATAATCTACTATTCTTTATCCTGGCACCTCCAAAAGGAAATATTGGATAGTATTGAAAATACCTAAGGTACAGATAAATTCAATTGTTCTTATATGATTTTTGCTTCAGAGAAACTGACTTAGTGCACAGGAAACATTTATATTTATAAATTGAGATTTAGTCATAAGGGGAAAGAAAGACATTGTATCACTTGTATCACTTGTCTTCCTGTTGTTCATTGATTTGCTCGAGCGGACAGTAATGTATAAAATTAATGGAAGATATTTTACTAGATCTATATAATAGAGGGAATTGAGTCTCATTACATAAAACAAGTTGATACTCAACTTTTTCAGAACAAGATGATACTTTGATAAACAACTGTTGTTTTGACCTGTGTTGTCTCTTCAAAAACTCTTTTATAATTTCCTCTATTAATTTTTCAAGTTATGTTTTGTGGTTTGCTCTTCTATTTGTTTGCCTATTTATAAGGTATGTACTTGTGAAACTCACTAAATATAATTAAGATACAAATTTTATCATTTTAAATAAACTGATGACGCTTGTATCACACTCAAGGCATTATAGCAGTGCAATGGTTATAATATTGAAAATGAATAATATTACTATCAAGAGTTTTATGCCTTAGTGGAAAAGATTTTTCCTATAGCGGGAGAAAAATAAAAATTAACACATCATACAATGTAAGACATTATGATTTGCAGTATTTAAATCATGGTACCTCAATAAAAATCAGAGAAAAAAATGTAGGTTATGCTTACTTTAAAGATGAATTTCTAGTCTTTAGTGAACAGCACTCAAGGTTATATAGATGCTGTGTAGGGTGGGTGGGGTTGTGACATTTAATATGATAGTAAGAATCACACTTTTTAAATATCCTATATGAATCAGGCCCAATATACAACCTGTACTTCATTAAATTTCTAATTGCTGACAGCCAGAAAACTTACCATTAGATATGTCTCTCAAACTTATTTTAATATGTTATCAATGTGATTTTCTAGATTTTCTTAAGTTTTGGAATAGGAATATTTAGCTGTGGCATTATGTTATTTCCATATCAGGAAAGGAGGACTAATTAGATATATACTTACTTGATACAAAACTGCTAAATTTGGGCCAGTGAGATAATGTAGTTGG